>JBBPBX010075930.1:0-17237 GCA_038048925.1 Garcialebias charrua | reverse complement strand
GGCTGCGACGGCCCTGTTTTTTATGGGTTGGGCCGACGCTGGGGACGTTATATTCTTTTTGGCTGACTCACTCTTGTCCACCAATTATTTGTACTTTTGTCTGTCTATTTTTGCTCCCTTTTTGTTGCCCTGTGCCAGAAGACGGTGCACTCCGCACCTGGAGGGAGGAGTCGGGCAGTTTTCAATAAAGCTTTTTATTTTTACATTCTGCCTTCTTGTGTCCTTTGTCCATTTAATGTGTTCGGCCTGAGCCAGCCGTAACATATTTTGGGGGCTCGTCCGGGATCTTGAATCCTTTTTGCTCCTTGTCTGGATCTTGGATCCTTTTTCTCCTTTTGCTCCTTGTCTGGATGAGTCCTTGTCTGGATTTTTGAGACATTGAGTTGTTTGTTCTGGTTTTGAGCAGACATTGAGTTTTTTGTGCTTAAAATATTGAGAGTGTGGTGAAGTCTTTTGAAGCCAAGTGTTTTTGGACCGCAGTTAATATAATTGCTACTTTTTTACATTTGGTGTGTGACAGCTGTGTGCTGTAGTTTGCACTCTCTGGAGCTGACAGGACCAGCTCCTGGTTGCTGATTGAGCTGAAACACGCAGCTGTGTGTGTGTGTGTTTTTGGATTGTGCTGCGTTCAAATGCAGCTGTGATTTTGCTGTTGTTTACAGTGAAAGTCTTTAGAAGAGGGGTACAGCTTAAAAGCTGTTTGTGTCCACATCATGGTGTTCAATTTGAAGAGATTTCTTGAACAGCCCACGTTTGATGTCTATATAAACTGCACGAGAGAGCAGATGTTGAGTATAGCAAACCATTTTAAAATCAACACTAGAGAATACGAACATGATGGTTGGTTTGAGGGTGGACTGCTGACTGAATTAATTCAACTTGGGATTGTTGTGATGCCTGATTATGGACATTCAAATGAAAATACAGTTGCTTTAAGAAAAAAAGAGCTTGAAGAACAAATGAGGAAAGAAAAAGAGCTCATTTTACAGCAGCTTGAAACTGCCAAAAGGGAATTACAACTTAAACATCAATTGTTCTTAAAAGAACAAGAAGTCAAAAGTCAAAGTATTCTAGCCGCTCTACATGAGAAGAAACGTCTTCTGGACCAAGAGTTGCAGAGAGAATTGAGAAAGCTCCATACTGCACAAAGGGAAGATCACCATTTGTGTCCCACTGTGTGTCATCCAAAGGTGACACCAGAGCCTTTCATTCAAGAAGGTGAGCCTCTCACACTTCTACAGGAGGTGGCGCCTCAGGAACATCAACCAGAGGAAGAGAGTGAAGATGTTGATTTAAGCAACAGCTTCATGATGAATTGTGAAGGAGAACCAACTCCAGTGGAGGAGAAGAAACTTTTACTGTCCTCACATCGCCCAGAGGAGGAGAAAAATGAGGATGATGTCTATTTGGGTGACAGTTTCTTCTTTTTTCATGTAACTGAACTTGAAATTAAACATGAAAATGAATCTGACTTAATCCCAGTTAAAGATGGGGATCTTAAAAACTTTGATGAGCTGAAGGAACATTACATTGACCTGAGTGAATGTTTTTTATTTAGCTCTGAAGAAGAAGTCCCAGTGAGCTTAACTGAGGATCCAGAAGAAACAATTCCACCTGTTTCATTGTGTTCTTTTTTAGCTCCTGCAGAAAACAAAGCAAGAGTTGTGAAGAATGATGTGAGATCATTGGCTGGAAGTACAGCAGAAAACACATTTTCACTGTCTGTGAGAAATAAAAAGCTGCTGCCTTATATTGGACATGTTGCAAATGAATCTGTGCCTAACTGTCTCTACTGTGCTTACAGTGTGGCTGGAAACAGTGCTGTTGCAGCTGACATGGTGGAGCTGCCACATGCAGAAAATGACAGTTTCCCTCTGGCTGTTATGAAGAGTATCCACTCTCCCACTGGCATCCTTGGTCATGATGTTGATGTTGGTTTGGTGTCTGTTAACAAAAATAAGTCTTATAGAGTAAGCCTAGACAAGCGTCGCCTGTTTGGCTTCAGAACATTTTAAGATAACATGACATTGATTATGTTAGCGGTTAGGCGGACTAGTTTTAATGATGTTTTTAGTCCGTTTTGTCTGTTGCAACCGCTACATTGTTGCTCTCTAGGGTCCTATTTATTTTGCATGTGCGGATGTGAGATGTTTTCACCTGGCATCCACATCACACCCATACAAAACACTGGTGGTGGAGGTGTTACATATCCTGAGGAAGCTGCCATGCTGACACCTACAGTTTTTTGTATATGTTGACTGCAGCCATGTTTTGTTAGTTAATTAGTCTGATTATGATCAGGCTTGTGTGTGTTCAGCCAGGATATAAATAAAAAGCTGCTGCCTTATATTGGACATGTTGCAAATGAATCTGTGCCTAACTGTCTCTACTCTGCTTACAGTGTGGCTGGAAACAGTGCTGTTGCAGCTGACATGGTGGAGCTGCCACATGCAGAAAATGACAGTTTCCCTCTGGCTGTTATGAAGAGTATCCACTCTCCCACTGGCATCCTTGGTCATGATGTTGATGTTGGTTTGGTGTCTGTTAACAAAAATAAGTCTTATAGAGTAAGCCTAGACAAGCGTCGCCTGTTTGGCTTCAGAACATTTTAAGATAACATGACATTGATTATGTTAGCGGTTAGGCGGACTAGTTTTAATGATGTTTTTAGTCCGTTTTGTCTGTTGCAACCGCTACATTGTTGCTCTCTAGGGTCCTATTTATTTTGCATGTGCGGATGTGAGATGTTTTCACCTGGCATCCACATCACCCCCATACAAAACACTGGTGGTGGAGGTGTTACATATCCTGAGGAAGCTGCCATGCTGACACCTACAGTTTTTTGTATATGTTGACTGCAGCCATGTTTTGTTAGTTAATTAGTCTGATTATGATCAGGCTTGTGTGTGTTCAGCCAGGAACACCTGAGAGCCACGCCTATATATACTTCAAGTTGACTGTGCTTGAATGCGGAGTGTTGTGAGCTCAGAGTTTGGTTGCTTTATTGCTGAGCTGTTTGAGTACTGTTTGGGTACTGTTTGAGTACTGTTTGGGTACTGTGGGGTGTTCTCCGCCCGCCCCTGCCTGTCTTGAAGTCTGATCTTCTGTTTAGAAGGTTCTTGGTGAGTAACTACTAGCTCATGTTTGGTCTTGACTGCTAGATGCACTTAAAGAGTGGCTACTAGCTCATGTTTGGTCTTGACTGCTAGTTGCATTCGTGTCAGCTCATTTGCTTGTGGAGTTTGACTGTGCTTACTGCACTTAGGAATGTTTTGCTCATCATGTGACTTTTGTTGTGCTTAGTGCACTGGGTAGCTGAAGGCTGCATTGATGACATTAGGATCCTGCTAATGATAATTGATCAGGGATGCTGACCTGTGTGGTTAGTTTAAGCTGGTTTAACCAGGAACATTATTGAGCTTGGAGCTGTTTGGAGCTTTTTGAGCTGTTTGGAGCTTGGAGCTGTCTGGAGCTGTTTGGAGTTTGGAGCTGTTTGGAGCTTGGAGCTGTTTGGAGTTTTTGTTGGTTTGCCTAATGACAGAGTGAGATCGGTAGTCCAGTTATATCGTTTTTCTTTTACCCCTAGGGTCCCCTTTTGGTCAGGTAGTCCGTCTCCAGATAGGCTGCGACGGCCCTGTTTTTATGGGTTGGGCCGACGCTGGGGACGTTATATTCTTTTTGGCTGACTCACTCTTGTCCACCAATTATTTGTACTTTTGTCTGTCTATTTTTGCTCCCTTTTTTGCCCTGTGCCAGAAGACGGTGCACTCCGCACCTGGAGGGAGGAGTCGGGCAGTTTTCAATAAAGCTTTTTATTTTTACATTCTGCCTTCTTGTGTCCTTTGTCCATTTAATGTGTTCGGCCTGAGCCAGCCGTAACACGCGTGCTTCTAAATCTGTCAGTTTGGCTTGCAGTTTATCTTGATTAATTAAAGTTTGACACAGCACCTCTTTCGCAGCTGCGGCCCACTCCTCCACTTCTGATACACGTTGTAGAGACTCCTCCGCTTTTTCTTTATTCTCTTTCACATCCGACGTTATTTCGTTAAATTTTTTATTAATCTCCTCCTGGAAACTTTTAAAGTCTCTCTTCATTTCGGCGGATAATTCATCCTGAAAGCGGTTCAGCTCTTCTTTCACATCAGCGCGGATGGCTATCACCTCTTTGTGAATAGCTCCGATGCTGGCTTGAAGTTTCTCCATAATTAGGTGTGGCTCCGGGGCGTCTTCTTCGACTGATGATTTAAAAGTTTCCTCATCCGTCTCTTGTTGCTGTTTTGATTTCTCGTTACCTCTTAGCGTCTTTACCCTTTTCATCATTAAATAAATGATTTTAAATGTTAAATCAGCTTTGAAAAGGGGGATTTAGCAACCGAGTTGGGAGCGCTGGTTCAAACGCGTCTGCTCACCTCCACGTCATCACCGGAAGTCTTAACGAAATGTTCAAATCAGCTGGATTAAAAAAAAAAAAAACTTTGCCGAATTTTAGGCAGGCGGCTCGGACCGGACGCTTTGTTTCTTTAAATTTAGCTAAATAAACGCTTAAAAAATATATTTCTTAGCTGACTTTATAGAAGACGTGCTCCTGAGCTTAACGAAATGTTCAAATCAGCTGGATAAAAAAAATAAAAAAAACTTTGCCGAATTTTAGGCAGGCGGCTCGGACCGGACGCTTTGTTTCTTTAAATTTAGCTAAATAAACGCTTAAAAAATATATTTCTTACCTGACTTTATAGAAGACGTGCTCCTGAGCTGAACCAAATGTGAAATCAGCTGGATTTAAAAATATGCGGTGTGGTTCAGGAGTGGTATCTTGCAAACAAAAACAGCGAACCTCACAGCTAAGCTAAATGCAGCTACCGGTACACCCAGAGTAAGGGGCGGGCAGCGACAGAGTCAGTCCGACCAGAGGAGGCTTTTTTCGGACACATGAGCTAGAAACGTCTGGAAGTGGCCCTCCTCTTCCTCTTCGCTCTCTGAGTCCTCTGCTGGCTGCTACCCTATAGCGCCCGTAGCGGCCGAAACTGGTACTGCACAATTTTTGCCCAAAATGAAAAACGAAGAATCAGAGCAAAAAATGGGTCTAAAAATATGGGGGAAAATCCATAAATAATACTCTTCAGTGTTTAATACGCAGGACATTCAAATGAGCAAAAATACAGCGTATTATACACCGGTTTTTACGGTACTCTGATGTCAATCTTTCTATAAAAAACGCTCACTTCCTTGAATCTTCAGTTCTGTGAGGAAGTTGAGATGTAAATGACTTTCTCTCTTTGCTGTTGGACGTTTGGTCAGATGCCAAAGACCTCGTCTCTCAGCTAGGATTTATAGCATGTTCGCTATATGTCCGACCCGAGCTCAAAGCTCCAACTTTGAATGAACTTTCCTCTTGAGGAATATTTTATTCTGAAAATCAACTGGAACTACTGCCACTACTTTGGTCTGATTGATGCGGACCTCAGCGAGACGCTGAAAGTGTAAACACGCTGAAGTCCAGCTCGGACGTAACTTGGACTAAGAACCTTTACATCTAAAGGATGCTTCCATCTCTTACTGAAGCCGGGATCATCGTCTTTGCAAGGTAAAGAGTTGTGATTGTTTATGAGTGGACCTGGGTCTAGCAGATGTCGCCCGGAGGGTGTGCTATTTTCTGGTTGAACTTATTCCCCAGATAAACTTCTTCTTTCCTTCCTCCTTTTCCTTAAACTTATCTTGCCAGTAACAACTAAGCTAAAGAACCTTCAGATATAAGTAATATGTCATCTCATTACTTGATTCTGTTGTCCATAATTTAATCTGTTGACATTTAATTTATAGGAATCTGATTAATCAATTTGATGTACATGTTATAATGTAAATTTATGATTTGTTAATGAATGATTCCATTTCTATGATGGGTCAACTATAATTAACGTTTCATGTCAATTACATTCGCATTCTGGTCATACAATTTATTGTTTAAAGGTGCAGTCTGCAGTTTCTGTAGAACGCAGCACTTAGCAAAATTTTCAACAGGGAAAGCATTCTGATCCCTCTCCCTCAGAGCCATATATGGCTCTGCTCCCCCTTGCTCTGCTGAAATTCAAATTCAAGCTCTGTTTTTATTGGCTGGTTCCCCCTGCTCTGCAGAAAATCAAATTAGAGCTCTGTTTTTATTGGCTGGTTAAAAACTCTGTTTTTATTGGCTGGTTAACAGTGGGTCAATGTGGCTTTTTAGAAATGCTTTTAGTAACACCTGGAGAAGCAAGGGGACTACATGAATAGTTTTTTCAAAGATTACTTTGTCTAACATCAGTCTGCCAGGAGATAGTGACAGAGTGAAGAAATATGTTAAAAATATATTTTTAGAAAACTTACAGACTGCACTACAGAAACTGCAGACTGCACCTTTAATCAAAAAAAGGTGTTCAATACAGAAACAATTTATTGTTTAAATCCTGAAAAAGAAGAAAATCTGTGATATAATTAAGTAAGTTGGTAACAGGTAACTATGTCTACATTCTTACATCTGGTGTACTGTACGACTGAGTAAATCTGACCGTACCTGTAACCCTACAGTCATAAACACCTAGATCAGAATGAGAAGCTTGGCATGTTTGGCGTGACCCATGTTTTGGCTATGGATGGGTACAGCAACAAATTTGTTTCAAATGCCACCATGCCAATAAAAAAACAACCTGATGATCTTTGAGGAAGTTTAAAGGTAAAAAACACAGACAAACCAGATGGTCGGAGCCACTCACTTACTTTAGAAAATCCATTTGCACTATTGTTGTGTGTATGTACTAAAATAGCTGTACTAGTTTGACACATTTGTTAGAAAACAAAAATAAAAATTGATTAAGTCCACAGGAAAGTTTTCCAAAATTTGATTTTTGATGTGAGGTTAAAGTCAAAAATATAGAAAACAATGATGTACTGTATTTGTTGAATCCCACATAAAATTAATAATGAAATGACAAGTCGTTTTTTTCATTTTTTGAGTTTTGATTCTCTATGAAAAAACAATTGAACGAAAGGTACACTGACCCATGTTCTTTTTATGATTCATTTTGCTAATCTTATAGTTATATTTCAGTGCGCCGAACACTGAAAACTTCTAGTCCACGCCCACTTGCGGTGTTGGCCCCACCCAGTCCACTCTAAAAAAATTTTTTTATTAAATTTATTTATTTTAAAATACAACAAAAGCAAAAACAATCACAAATGTGACTATATAATATTAAGATATAAAATGAAGGGTGACAGAAAGAAGTGTAAATCTTATTATATCTGCCCCCATCATCAAACAGTCAATTCAAACAAAAAATAATCATCAACAAGTTACAGAATAAAAAAATAACTCATATAATTATCGAATTACAAAATAACCATGAAAAACTAATTTTGTTTTCAAAAACGAACATATTTAAATGTTAAAATATATATATATATTGAGCAATTTTATGAATAGTAAAAAAAATCATGTCAATGGACCTTTAAGCATGTTAGGATGTTTGATGAGCTGTTCACCTAATACACAGATGTAATGTTAATTATTTCATGACACTCACTGTGCAGGGTCTGAAAAATCCAGGCATCTTCATGCAGGACAGCTTGGTGTGTGTCATGGAAATCTACGGCAGTAAGATCAAAACAGAAAGTCCACGATGTGAGCTGTGTAGAAATTACAGCAACACAAAAATGAACATGTGCGTCAACATCTGCAGAAATGAAAACACAGACAGCAACAACTTCTCCTTACCTGTGTGGTGCACATGTGTGGATGGACCAGGGGGGCGTGACGCTTTGGAGGCTGTCGAGAGAGAGGTGATATTACAGTAGATGTAGCATAAAACAAAAAATAAACGAAAAAACATTGACATGTCTTTGCTGTACCTTTCCGACGATGCTGTGGTGGTATGTGAAGGTGGGCAGGTCAGTGATGGGATGGTGGAGCTGGTGGAGGAGGAGCAGCAGGCTGTGAACATGAGCAGATACAAATTGATTAACAGATGAAGTTACTGTGTGTAACATGACACAACTCAGAAAAAGAAAAACAACATTTCATTACTGTACCTGGAGGGAGGGAGCAGGGAGGCCTCTTTTACTGGGGAGAGGTTGAGCTGTCCATGGACTCCTCCTGGCTTGCTGCAGGAGGACAAGTGCCACAGCAGCATCTCCATCAGCTCTGGCTCATCCTAAAAAGAATGAAAGAGATTATCAGAATCAAATGCTTTATAACAGTTTGACTTTATTATTTAATGTCCTTTTCTAATACTGTAGTTTTATTTCAGTAAATCCATTCAAACAGTGAAACTTGTATATTATATTAATTCCTTACACACGGACTGATATATTTTAAATGTTTATTTCTTTTAATGTTGATGGTTATAACTGATAACTAATGAAAACCCTATCTCAGAAAATTGGGATATTACTTAGACCACTGGGGGAAAAAAATAGGATTTTTAGAAATGTTGGCCTTGTCAAAAAATATATCCCCTCCTATATCAAAGGATTAGACAGGTAAGGGTGATATCAAATTTTCTACATAATGACACATGTCCACTGTGCTATTGTGCTGTAATATACATTATTTTCTGGTGTATAGGTCGCACCTGTGTATAGGTCGCATTGTCCAATTATCACCAATAGATTGGAAAAATCCCTAGATAGGTTGCACTGGTGTATAGGTTGCACCTACGTTTAGCTTTGCTGCAAATGTCTGCCACAGGAGCACACAGCAAGGCTTTTAAGAAGATTAACACTTAAAAACATTTATTTGTTTGATAAAAATTATAGCAAATATATGTCTGAGCTGAACTTTTCCTTAATAAATGAACGTAATTGTGAAATGAGCTGGATTTAAAAATTAGTTTCACCGAAAGTGATAACAAGCCATATATAGGTCGCACCCAAGTATAGGTCGCAGGCCTTGAAAAAAACATAAAAAGATGCGACCTATACACCGGAAATACGGTAATTAACTTGCAGATGCATGATTAAAAAAAACTTGCAGAATTGTTCATTAGTTCAGGCGTGTCAAACTAATTTCCACCGAGGGCCACATCAGCTTAGTGGTTGCCCTCAAAGGGCCAGATGTAGCTGTAAGACAGTATAAATGTAGTTAAATTTAACTAAATGTACAGTAATCTAAATTAAACACAACTACTCCTTATTGGTAAATAACTGTTTTTTTTAAACTTATTCAACTTACAAATATTACATATATATATTTGCACAGATGTAGAAATAATGTCTACTTCTTACACTGTTATAATATAAAACCCTTTTGACTTATTGATTATGTGACAATCAGACCTTTTAAGCTCTCAAGGGCCACATAAAAATATGTGGAGGACACATCTGGCCCGCGGGCCTTGAGTTTGACACATGTGGCGCCATGTTGTGACTGCTAACGTGAGCTAGATATAGCTCCACTAGCATTAGCTCCGTGCAGCCTACGGGCGCCTGGCTAGTTAATGGTTTTTCAAAAGCACAGACTCGAGCTTTCTTCAGATCAGAACCACTCCTCCAGAACCGACATGAGAACATTTGTTAAATGTATCATTATCTACAAACGAAGCAGTCACTTCTGGCACATGGGCCCCAGGCCTGTTAAGCTAACGCTAGTGAAAGCTAGCTTTCAATACATTGAAAAAAGAAGTCCTGAAAAAATAACTAAAAATCAACAAAGGGCAGAGAAAAATAAATGAATAAATAAAACACTGTTTAAAACCACTCTCCTGATTTCAGCTTAATGTGAATTCAATCCGAGTCGATCCGAACCAAATCCGATTAGCTTAGCACAAACCCGAAGAACCTGGCAGAACCACTCAAAAGCAATTCACGTAATTTAAAACAAATCAAAGAATGAAGCTCAAAACAAGAGCCAGCAAGGAAGCACTAGAACAAAGTCAAGAAACAGAAACACAGTTTAAAACTAGGATGACTCGCCTGATTCTTAGCTTTTGAGCTAGCAGTTAGCCCAACACGGTCGGGTCACGTGGCTCAAATAAAACACTTAAAATAAAGCATGCGAAACCCACAAACGACCAGAATACAACGCTATACGTACATATAATACAACGCTAGCAAACAGTTTAAAGAGCAGAAGAAAACAGTTCGTAGTAAGTGCGAATCGTAGGGTTGAAATTTAAATTTCTCTGAAGTGAACTCTCTGCCAATCAACCGGAATTCTCACTTTCATCTGCACAAACAAGCACATAACAGTTTGAAGAGTTTACTTACAGTGCAAGAAGTTAATCCACCGAACGAGACGTCTCTGTAGCTGCATCCAGCTCGAACGTCGCCCGTAACTGAAAACTGGTTTAAAAAAAAGCGTGCGCGCAAATGAACATCCGCTGAGAGGGCTGATTCAAATGAGGCAGGTGGAGCAATCCAAAACGCCTGAAGCACCTACGTACCACGAATCACAGCCGGACCCGATACGTTGCAGTGTATGGGGTCACTCGAGGGTCGGCTGAATCCCTGCTCTGGAACAGAGCTGCGACTGAGGTGCAAAACGTAGACACGCAGAGCGGAGGAAGGGCGGATCTAAACGAGGTCCGCCCCAGAGTCAGCTGCTATGAGGGTTAAGTCATCCAAAACAGTGTGTTGGAGAGGCCAGTGATGAAGCTCTGTCTGCTTTTGGAGACATCTGCAAACTAAAGACATTTCTATTCCTTCTATTCTCTTCTCTTTTGTTTTTGCAGGTTCATCATAGAGGAAATGAAGAACCAGAAGAATTACTTAAAGACCGTGTAAAGTGAATTTCAACATTTTCTTCAATAAACATTATAAATGTCGTAATTGTAATCTTGTAAATGAGTAAAAAGTCTCAAAATTGTAGCTCAATTAATTTTGGAGTTATAGATCAAACTGTGTATAAACATCCGCTCATTCTCAATCAGTTCATCTGGACAGTTTCTTTTTAGCAGAAACGTTTCACCCACTCAACCTCAGTCAGAGTAGATCAAACTGTGTATAAACACATTTCTCTTTCAGGATTTTTTAGGCGTGGTTTAAATGTGACCGCGTTTCGTCACGCGGTCACAAGCCCCACCCCCTGCAGCTCCAGCCGTTATAAATGCGTTCTTCGGTGGAGCCGTTCACTCGCTACCGACCGTCTCCCTCCAGTACTGGCGTGCTGCTGGAGCGACCACATGCCACCTGCACCTCCGCGCACCTCCGCCCCCCCCCCGCGCGCGCGTGTGTGGCGATCAGACCCCGCATGCATGTGACCGGGTCGCGCGCGCGCGTGTGTGTGTGTGTGTGAGTGAGAGGCGATCAGACCCCGCATGCGATGTGACCGGGTCGCGCGCGCGCGTGTGTGTGTGTGTGTGGAGAGGCGATCAGACCCCGCATGCATGTGACCGGGTCGCGCGCGCGCGTGTGTGTGTGTGTGAGTGAGAGGCGATCAGACCCCGCATGCGATGTGACCGGGTCGCGCGCGCGCGTGTGTGTGTGTGTGTGTGAGAGGCGATCAGACCCCGCATGCGATGTGACCGGTCGCGCGCGCGTGTGTGTGTGTGTGTGTGTGTGTGTGTGTGTGTGTGGCGATCAGACCCCGCATGCGATGTGACCGGTTCGGACCGCGAGTCCGCTCATCTTCTAAAATAGCGCTGATTATAACAGCGGAGTTATGTGTCCTCAACTTTAAAAACATAACCAGAGTTGTTAGTGCACTAAAAACAGCGTAACTCTTGGAAAAAGGAGCTGCTGGAAGCCAGAACTCAGATAAAAACAGAGCAGGTGGATCTCTGCTTCCCCCGTATGCCTCCCCACACAGCTCAGCTCTGAAGGGGGCTGGACATGGCGCAGTACTGCGCTGAAACCACGCCCACGTGCGACACGCCCCCAGCGTTCTAGAGCAAGGCAAAATCATGTTTTTTCATGATTTTTGAGACTTAATTTTATAAGGAAATCAATGTTTTTAATCAGTCAGATTTATATGGGTGATTAATAACACATATTTATGCTGTGTGACAAAATAAAAACACAAATTTAATTTCACTTTACACGGTCTTTAATGTCTTTGTATTAATATAGGATATTATTGAGGTCATTGTTAGAATAGCTCCTATAGTGATAGATGTAATTGTGATTTTAATGCACAATTAGGGGCTGGAGTGTAGGAGCTATTTCTCCATTTCTGGTTAAATTTTAGCATTTAAATTGTTTAGTTTATCCTTATGTTTTTGTTGTTTGATTTATTATTACTGTATTTTTGTTTAATTCATTATTTAGAATAAGTTATTTGATTAGGAATTCACTTAATTAGTTTTAGTTGGGATGCGGGTGTTTCACAGTATAAATAGGTGGGTCTTAGGCAGCTTATTATGCACGTGGATGGTCATAAGTTTTTTTTTTTACCAGTCACAGTCACTTCAGTCAATCAGTCTATCAGCCAGATAACAGGTGCAGGAATCAGAACAGGAGAATTAGAATCCGGTAGAGCCTGTAACCTTTTGCCTGAACGATGGAATAAAACAACAAAAATCAACATTCCTCTTTCCTTTTTTGAATTTTGATTCCTTTTTTTGGGGGGCTGCGTAAACCAGAATCCATGGTGCATCAATCCAGAAGACAAATGGTCACTACACATATGTTCAGCTTTAATGGTTGTACGCCTAAGATTTACAGAGAGAAAAATCGTAAGAATAAATTTAGTATTTAGCGAGCTATGACTGATTAAACGCGCAGATACTTCATTGCACCTGTCAAACAGGTTACACTGAGTAGAGCAGGCGACCGGGCAAATGCGGGATCTAGCTTTTATATATCTGTGGCGCCAACTGCACCTGAACGTAACATCCGCCTGGACGCAACATCCGTAGAAGGGAAGCGTGAAGGGACAAACTACCTACCACTTGTATTTTGCTTTCACTCTGACAGAAAAACAAGCCCAAAAAGCGACTTAACGTTCTAAATAAGCCCAAAAACCCACAACCTGTGACTCACAAATTTTATAAGCGGCTGTAGAAAAAACAAGCCCAAAGTCGCTTGTAATAAGCGGACTTGGCAACTATGGTGCCTGGGACAGACAGAGCAGGCTGCCTGCATCGGCTCAAATGAGAAAGTCACCGCTGAATCCACAGAGCATGAACGTGAAATATACAACGTAAAATTTATTTTACCCCTGCAGCACACACTGGATATCCTTATATTTAAGGGTTGATTTCAAAATTCAATTCAGTTTATTTATATAGCGCCAAGTCACAAACTCTTGCATGAACCTCAAATATGGGTGTCTGTTCCATTGTTGATGTTGTCTGTGAGGTAACACTATATTGCAAGGGAACTCAAAAACGTTTGCGTGGGAACGCAAAACTACTGCGAGGGAACGTAAAAGAAAAAAAAAGTCCCCTCCGGGGCTCTGTAGTTTATCTGGTGGTTGAACCAATCAATGGAATAATAGCAGCAGTTTTCATTAAAAGAAGACTGACTTTTCTGACTGTAATGCAAGCAGCTTCAGTCTCTGCAGATGGATCAGGTCTGTCACATGTTCAAAATGTTGCTGTCAAACATGCTGCAGGTCCATCAGGATAAATCAGTGCACTAGTTTTCTACACAGTTTTTTTTTTGGTGGGGGGTTGGTGGTGTGAATCCAGCTGCGTTTTATTGAGAAGGAATTAGATCTGTTCAACACAACTTCAGCACAAACTTGAAATTGTTGGTAAGAAGACAAAGGTTTACGAGTTTATTCCTTCTGGGAAAACAAACAATAATTCAATCAACCAATAAACCAGATGGTGGAAGAAAAGTGAGAGGGACATGAAGTTGTTTCCAGGAGGGTAAAAACATACCTGCTGTTGGTTTTAACTTGACAAAGGCATAAACCACACATCAACGTGTGCGCACACACACACACACATACTTGTTTTTATTACCTCGTGGGGACCACTGACATACTCATGCCTGATGGGGTCCACCATTTCTGAATGGTTTAAAAATCTGATTTTAATTGATAAATTCATAAAAAGAAATTAGTAAAAAAATCATGACTTAAAACTTTGAAAACACTCCATTTTGATTTTTGACCTGACATTTTGCTTCCTCGTGGGGACCACCCATGTCAAAATTAGCACCATACGTAGCCAATGGAAAAAAACAACAACATTAAGCCATTTCAGAAACTCAGATTTAATCAAAAATTGTCCCAACAGTTGAAAACAGAATGAATATCATTTTAATCTGATCAAATAATGGATGCTGCCTTACAAAGCATTTTGATGTTTTAACTGAAAAGCAGTAAAACTGTTTCCCAAACATTTTTGGTAAAAACTAAAATACAGCAGTAGTCAAACAACCCCATACTTTGACTCTTCTGACTCAAATGAAAATAAATGCTGTCATTTATCAAACTTGCACTTTGACTTTTGTGGTTAAATAAAATAAAATAAAATGCAGTTTTCAAAACTGTTGTCAGGTGTTTGCATGTTATTTATACAACAAAAATATTGTTAAAAAGCACTAAGTTCTTCTTTAACTTGTTTGTTTTACTTCCTGTGTGGGGTGGTGAACATTTAGTTGGGTGTCAAAGTAACACTGAAATGTTTGTTACCATGTGGGTGTGTCCTCTGTGGCAGCCATCTTGTGTTTCAGCTAAAGAGGAAGCCCGTCTCAAACCCAGCTCTTATATAGGAAGTGAGCTGATGAGAGCAGGAGTTTGATTGGTGGAGAACTGAAAATCAAAATATTCAATTACAAGCATAATCTGAATAGTAAATTGTTCATTGTTTATTGTTCATTGTTCATCTGCATATTAAATGTTTGCTCAAATATTCCATTAACAATAATTGTTGTTTAGATTGTTTGTGATAATTAACTTTGTTGTCTTTTCCATTCTGGAAGGCTGAGATGACTGGCCAATCTGAATTGAAGGCGGGTCTGACTGGGTATATATATAGGAGTGGACTGCTAAGTGGGGAAGAGTCTCTGATTGAAGGCATGCCATGTTGGGAGCTGATGTTGTCTTTGATGCCTGAAAACATTAAACCAGACGTGTTTGTTGCACAGCAAAACCCAATTGATGTCTCCTCTTTTCCACACCACACCTCTCAGTATAACAAATATGCATATGTGCAAACACATATGCTATTCTTGTACTTACAAAATAATATAACTAGCATTAAAGTTACCCATAGAGAAAAATATGCCAACAGTCTAAAACATATAAAGCTTCCATGAACAATTATAATTGTTAAAATAAAACCAATAGTTTCACAAATACCTTGAGTCAATCTGCTGTTTTTGTTTTGATGTTGTTGGCCCTGTTAAAAGAAATACAATCAATTCCAGCTGCATCTTTTCTCTATAGTGCATCATGTTTTAGTACAAAGTGTTAATTACACTTTAAATGTAAACCTTTATTAATTTCCTGATGTATCTCAGTAATTCAGGTAAAATAAAATAAGACTGAGTAAGTTTTCTGGACAGATTCTTTAATGTAATGTTTCACCTCTTTTTCAAGAGACTTCTTCAGTTTAAGCAGTTCAGGTAAACTCAACCATATAAACAGTGCCTCCACATGGTGGGTAAACAAGTTAATGATGACAATCAAAACAGCTGGTTACATGCAGAAGTTGTCAGTCTTACGATTGGTCATTGTACACTGATAATCCCTTTTGTTGACAGAGGGCAGAGTAATGCTCACAATAAAAGCATTTTAAGTGTGGGACAACTGGAAACGGAGGCCTAAACCCCTGTTTAATGACAGTTTATGGCAAGCCATCCATCCATCCATCCATTTTCTTCCGCTTATCCGGGGTTGGGTCGCGAGGGTAGCAGCTTAAGTAGGGAGGCCCAGATTTCCCTCTCCCCAGCCACTTGGAGCAGCTCCTCTGGGGGAATCCCCAGGCGTTCCCAGGTTAGCCGAGAAACATAGTCCCTCCAGCGTGTCCTGGGTCTTCCTCTGGGTCTCCTCCCGGTGGGACATGCCCGGAACACCTCACCAGGGAGGTGTCCAGGAGGCATCCTAACCAGATGCCTGAGCCACCTCAACTGGCTCCTCTCGATGTGGAGAAGCAACGGCTCTACTCCGAGTCCCTCCCGGATGACTGAGCTTCTCACCTTATCTCTAAGGGAGAGTCCAGACACCCTGCGGAGAAAACTCATTTCAGCCGCTTGTATCCGAGATCTCGTTCTTCCGGTCACAACCCAAAGCTCATGACCATAGATTAGGGTGGGAACATAGGTCGATCGGTAAATTGAGAGCTTTGCCTTTCGACGCAGCTCTCTCTTCACCACGACAGACCGGTACAGCGTCCGCTTCATTGCGGATGCTGCACCTATCCGCCTATCGATCTCATGCTCCAGTTTTCCCTCACTCGTGAACAAGACCCCGAGATACTTAAACTCCTCCACTTGGGGCAGGACCTCCTCCCCGACCCGGAGAGGGCATGCTACCCTTTTCCGGCTCAAGACCATGGCCTCGGATTTGGAGGAACTGATCCTCATCCCGGCCGTATCACACTTGGCTGCAAACCACTCCAGCGAAAGCTGTAGATCACGATCTGATGAAGCCAATAGGACCATATCATCTGCAAAAAACAGAGAAGCGATTCTAAGGTCGCCAAAACGGATC
Source organism: Garcialebias charrua (assembly GCA_038048925.1). Taxonomy (NCBI): domain Eukaryota; kingdom Metazoa; phylum Chordata; class Actinopteri; order Cyprinodontiformes; family Rivulidae; genus Garcialebias; species Garcialebias charrua. The sequence continues at coordinate 664 of JBBPBX010075930.1, read as the reverse complement.
TTGGTTGCGCCTAGAAATTCTGTCCGTAAAAGTTATGAACAGAATCAGTGACAAAGGGCAACCTTGGCAGAGTCCAACTCTCACTGGAAATGAGCCTGACTTTCTGCCGGTAATACGGACCAAAATCTGACATCGGTCGTACAGGGACCTAACAGCCCATATCAATGGGCCTGGTACCCCATACTCCCGGAGTATCCCCACAGAACCCCCCGAGGGACGCGGTCAAATGCTTTTTCTAAGTCCATAAAGCACATGTAAACTGGTTGGTTAAACTCCCACGCGCCCTCCAGGACCCTACTGAGGGTGTAGAGCTGGTCCAGTGTTCCACGACCAGCACGAAAACCACACTGCTCCTCATGAATCCGAGGTTCGACTATCCGACGGACCCTCCTCTCCAGAACCCCTGAATAGACCTTACCAGGGAGGCTTAAGAGTGTGATCCCCCTATAGTTGTAACACACCCTACGGTCCCCCTTTTTGAATAGGGGGACCACCACTCCAGTCTGCCAATCCAAGGGAACTGCCCCCGATGTCCACGCGATATTGCAGAGTCGCGTAAGCCAACACAACCCCACAACATCCAGAGCCTTAAGGAACTCAGGGCGAATCTCATCCACCCCCGGAGCCCTGCCGCCGCGGAGCTTTTTAACCACCTCGGAGCCCG
>JBBPBX010075929.1:0-17237 GCA_038048925.1 Garcialebias charrua | reverse complement strand
AAAGAACCTTCTACTTGACCTCAGAGGTGACCTTTGGTCTCCTCTTGAGGTCGCAACGAAGTGGGCTAGGAAGAATTTAGGAAGGAGATTCTCCTCACGAACTATTACAGAAGTCTGTGAGTTTTTATTAGCAGACGAGGAACTGACGCATTCTCCCAGCGCTACAATTGAGTCACAGAAAGATGACGTTACTGTCACTTTAAGACCAAACTGGTCACAAGAACAGATCAATTCATCACCTGCATTAACCTCATCCAGTGTGACTTCAAGCACCACGACCTCCAGTCTCCATCCAACTCATCTTAAACACCGGGAGCCAGCTATTAGCATCCACGCTAATATAAACAACGCACCCCAACCCGGAAGGCCACGCCCCCCCACTTCACCGGAACCACAACATCCACTCACCTGCAACTCTACAGCGAGGAAGATGGAGTCCTTCGAGTCATCTTCATCATCATCATCTTCTTCTACACGAGCAGCAGCTGTTTATGACGTGCTGGGCGCACGTCCTCGCAACGCTCCTCCACCACCTGGGATCCAGCTTCCTCAACGGGTGAAGGTCTCCGCCCACAAGTCCACGGGCAACACCAACACAGCTGAGCAGATGACGTCAGAGGCTCCACCCCCCACCCAGACACTGACTACAACGGCAGATGACTTTACCTGCTCAGGAGAAGTTTCACAGCAGGGAGTGACCAAAACAACACTTCCTGCTAACATCTCTCCTTTGCAGACCCAGGTAAAGACTTCCTCTCTCAAATACCAGAAGTCATTCAATAAATCACAAAATGGGATTATTGAATTTGACAAAAAATTAGTCATCCTGGGTGACTCAAATGTCAACAAACTCCCAACAGAGGGTACTTTGAACTTAGAAGTACACAGTTTTCCTGGTGCTAAATGGAGTCTGGTTTATAAACTCTTTAAAAATGCTAATCGCATGCCTAAAGTGAAACATTTGATTATCTCTGTTGGCATCAAGAACAGGTCACAGAGAAATATGCAAATCTTGAAGAATGAAATTAAAATGTCGCTAAGATTAGCGCAAATTAAATGTCCAAATGCCCAAATTTGGGTACCAACGCTTAATTTTTCGCCACAACTACCCTTGAAGGAGATAACCACTTTGATCTACCAGAATAAATACATTCAAAAAACAGGAAACTTCATTCCTGCCCTCAATATTAGTGAATTTAAGGTAAAAAAAGACCTGGTTCACTGGACAAAACACACAGCCGCAAAGATGATGGCCAATTGGTGTGTTTTTTTAGAATAAATGACTCCAGTTAAAACCCTCCAGAGGTTATTCTTTCAAAAAAGATGAAAAGATTCACAAGTTGACTAAAAACTTTATTTGTTTTGGGGAAAAGCACAAAGCCACCTTTTTAATTTAGACCCTTCCTTCATCCACACCTATTTTAGAAGGAGAAGAACATCAGAGAACCCCTCAGCTGGTGACTCTGAAGTTCAAAGTCAAAGTCAAAGTCAACTTTATTGTCAGATCTGCAATATGTACAGTGCAGGACATACACAGGACCGAAATTGCGTTTCTCTCAGTCCCTCGGTGCAACAGTAAACATCTAAACATTGAAACACTGAAACATATAATAATAGACATAAGCATAAAAATAGTAAAACTAACACTGTCCTGTGTGTTTTTTTTTTTTTTTTTTTTTGCATAGTGGTATAAAAAAAGAGTATAAAAAGTATAACTAAAATAAACTAAAGGTTTCTAGCATTGACATTTGCAAAGTGGCAAAGCAGCGAATGAGTCAATGTACACAGTATATGTATGAGGTAGTAGTTGATGTTGTTGTAGAGGCAAAAAGTGGCATATGCAGTAAGGCACATTGGGCATCCCTAAATAAGACCGTTCAGAGCACACTGTATATGTACCAGCAGTGGTGTAGATNTATGGATCAACGCTGGACGTGCCAGTGCACTTTTGGGACCCTTGGCTGTCACGTGATGGCCTTGTGGTCCCTGACACATGAAGACCCCCGTGGCCTTTCGGCCGCGTGGGCTTCATACTCTAATCCTAACCCGCCAGTGCCGTTCTAAACCGATCCAGACACTCTGTCCCTTCCTCTCTAACGGCCTCAGTCCACCGGCTACAAAACCTAATCTACCTAAGCCTAATCTTGGCCCATTCTAAACTTAACCAGGTGATGATGAATAAAAGGCCTGATTGCCGGGATTCACTCCGGTAAAGAGCTCAATAACCCAATTTAGGGTAATGACGCCTAAATCTTGACCTTTCTGAACCTAACCTATTTTGGAATACTCCGGTAGAAACCATGTGCAAGCTGATGGCCTCTCTACCGGGGGCGTGGCCTAGAATCTGTATATAAACCAGGAGTGACATAGCACAAGTCATTTTGTCATGATGTACCAGAGGGGAAACAGCTCATTTGAAATGCAGAATTTAAGACTCTGAAAAGCTGAAGAAGCAGAATTTAATAAGTGTGGTTGCTGAAGAAAGCACAGTAAAAAGCCGAAACGTCCGACGATACACACTTTTGAACCCTAAAGAACCAGAGAAAGGCAAAGCCAGCCCTCCAATTTATTAAGCAGATGACCCTCCTTAAGAACAAAAGACAAATTAAACACAGCATTACTCTGAGTGTCTGAACGGGAGGGGGGCTTAGCTATGGATCAACGCTGGACGTGCCAGTGCACTTTGGGGACCCTTGGCTGTCACGTGATGGCCTTGTGGTCCCTGACACATGAAGACCCCCGCGGCCTTTTGGCCGCGTGGGCTTCATACTCTAATCCTAACCCTAACCCTAACCCTAACCCTAACCCTAACCTTAGCCCTACCCTAACCCTACCCTAACCCTAACCCTAACCCTAACCCCTCCTGACTCAACTGTTTTACATCCTAACTCTAATTTTCTTTTTTCTTTTTTGTCTTCATTTGTTATTTAACACTGAATATGCTCTTTGTACTTGAATTGGTGGGATAAATGAAAATGTTTTTGTTCCTGAAAAAAAACCCTTTTCAAGTAACAGATCTAAATGATGCTATATCCCACAGGTGTGTTCCAACTGATACTTGACCACACCCCTGGTACGTAATTGGCCCGTTCAAAGCATTAGAAGCCAATCAGGGCACTGCTCCTAGTTCAAAGCCAAAATTTGAAATTTTTCACTATAAATACTGGTTTAACTGTTCAACTCATTCAGACAGCATTTTGAACCTGAAGAAGGCAAAATCTATTGCCGAAACGTTGTTCTTTAAATGCTGTATTGTATATTTTGTAAATAGTTTTCATTAAAAAAAGCCATAAGGCAAAAAAGCAAGCTACAGTTTCATCTTTTTTTGCATTTTTTCTACAATTTTGCAACTTTGAGCAGTTTACAGACATTTACTTGCTCAGCTCTATTTTAAATATTTTTGAAAAAAATGCCTTACCAACACGAAGATTCGTGGTCCACGGTCCATTACAAGGGCGGGAGAAGACGACTCCAAAAACAGGACCAGCCGTACAGAAGCCCCCTGAGGGATGAGAGAGAGAGTCGGGGCCGTCCAAACTCCAGGCCTGGACGTAGAACTTATGCCTCGGTGACTCGTGGACGCCCATCCAGAAGCTGGCAGGCCCGAGATGACAGGGCAAGGGACAGAGGCCGGTCCCGTCCCGTCGAGGACTCTTCACAGAGGTACCGAGAGGACCACCACGGACACTACAGAGAGAGCACAAACACGTATCCAGTTAGAAGACAACAGCACCAACGCTATGTGAGTCCTGAGCAGAACTACCGGCCTACTGAGGCACTCCATCGATCTGATGACCAGGACCACAGGGACTACAGAGATCCAGCTCCACCCAGAACACCACGACATCCACGCCGTAGGAACTTTCAGAGAACTTTCTGGCCTGCTGAAACACACCACTCATCTCATGGTCGAGATCACAGGTACAGCAGAGATGCAGCCCCGCCCAGACGTCCACGCCGTGAGAGTCCTCGGAGGGACTTCTGGCCTGCTGAGGCCCACCCACCTCAGGATCGAGACTACAGGGACAACAGAGATGCAGCCCCACCCAGACGTCCACGCCGTGAGAGTCCTCGGAGGGACTTCTGGCCTGCTGAGGCCCACCCACCTCAGGATCGAGACTACAGGGACAACGGAGACTCATCCCCACCCAGACGTCCACGTCGTGGGAGTCCTCGGAGGGACTTCTGGCCTGCTGAGGCCCACCCACCTCAGGATCGAGACTACAGGGACAACAGAGATGCAGCCCCACCCAGACGTCCACGCCGTGAGAGTCCTCGGAGGGACTTCTGGCCTGCTGAGGCCCACCCACCTCAGGATCGAGACTACAGGGACAACGGAGACTCATCCCCACCCAGACGTCCACGTCGTGGGAGTCCTCGGAGGGACTTCTGGCCTGCTGAGGCCCACCCACCTCAGGATCGAGATCGCAGGTGCAGTGGAGATGCGGCCCCACCCAGACGTCCACGCCACGGGAGTCCTCGGAGGGACTTCTGGCCTGCTGAAACATTCCACCCACCTGACCAACAAGACAACAGACAGGACAGGAGACAACAACATCAACACCACGTCAACAGAGGCCGGACCCCAACTAGGAGACCACGAGACTCACATCATCTGGGTCCCCAGCAGAACCTCTGGCCCACTGAAACTCTACAAACATTTGATCATCAACAGGACAACAACAGAGACCCAACCCACTTCGGGAGACAACAACGTCCACGTCACGTGAGTCCTCAAAACAATTCAGAGCCCACGTCAACACCCAATTCGTCTAATGATGAACTTTTCCTCTTTAAAGTCAGAACTTTGCACAGAATGCTAAAAGCTAAACACCACTTTAAACATGTGTCAGATGAAAATAGCCCCCCTCCTGCTATTCAACGCATTTCTGATCATCTAGAGACAGTTATAAAACCTGCTAACCCCTCCCCAGATACTAATGAACTGATCTCCAAGAATGCTAAAAATTGGACCAAAAATACCATGTGTATTTTAAAACAACACTACGAAGAACAGATCACTAATGAGACAGAATTTCTCTTTAACGTTGGTGGGGATTGGGAGACCCCTTTAATAACTGCAACCAAGTGGGCGAAACGAAATTTGGGCAAACGTTTTTCTCTACGAACTGTAGAAGAAATTAAAGAGCTACTACGTAACTACGAAGCGACGCGAGCATCCAGGGCCCCAACGCCGTCGCAAACCGATGACGTAACGCCCACACAAAGACTCGATCTGACACAAAATCTAGAAAATTCACCTACGGCAGCGGCTCCTTCTGAACCCACTGGTAGCCCTGCTGCATCTGGGCCTTCACTGGACAGTCAGGAACCACAACAGTCAATTGTTAGCATCAATGCTAACGTAAACAACTCACCCCAGCCAGTGACGCAACGTGCCCCCACCCCTCCTCCGCCCCAACACAGACCTACCGTCACTGCTGTGGGAACAGTGACTGATCCAATCCCACCATCCAGGTCTCCCTCTGGATCAGAGACTGGGGACGCCGGCCTGCACGCAGGTCCTCCACACGATCTGCAGCAGTCATGGTCTGCACTTCCTCAACGAAAGAAGCGAAAAACAGAGGGAGACTCCGCCCACCTGTTGACGAACACCAGCGGGGCTGGGCCGACTACGCCTGAGGCTCCGCCCCCCACACTTCCACAGATGCAAACACAGACCACAATCGAAGAGGATATAATCTGCATAGGTGACCTGAATCAACCTGATTTGGGACCTTCTTCACCTCAGCCACACACTACTCGAGTGAAACCACCTAACAAACTCACCTTGCAACGTAGACTGAAAACCAGCACGCAGAGAAGAATTGTCTTTTCAAACCAGGTTGCTCCTTCACGCACTAAAATCAATTCTACATCCAGCATCGTTCCTCCTAACACCAAGGTAACATCCTCATGTGTATTACACAAGAGCACTTTGAATAAAACACGGGACTGGTCCATTGACAAATTAAACAAAAAATGGGTCATCTTGGGGGACTCTAACATTAAAAAGTTTGGTGACAATGACCAATCTGATCTTGAAATACACAGTTTTCCTGGTGCAAAGTGGAGGCATCTGTACACCCTCTTCCTAAAGGTCGAGCCTATGCCTCAGGTGGAATGTTTAATTATCTCAGTGGGCATCAACAACAGACAACAGAGAGATAAAAACTCTCTGTTTAATGAAGTGAAACTGTCTCTTAAAATGATCAAAAGCAAATGTCCTAATGCTACGGTCTGGGTACCTGTAATCAACTTCTCTAAACAATTACAAAAGAGAGAAATGGTGATGTTGAACCACCTGAATGGGTTCATAGCCAAGCTTGACTTCTGTATTCCTCCTCTCAAGGACAATCTCTTTAGGGTTAAGAAGGACCAAGTTCATTGGACAAAAGGTACAGCCGTTCAAATGTTTTGCCATTGGTTTGACCATTGGTATAAATCTGTAAAAAACTAGTTTGCCCCAAAAACTCAATCAAAGTGGGGCTTAGAAATTGTAAATCTATAAATCAAAATGTTTACAACCTATCAAAACATTTGAGTCTAAGTAAAGAACAAAGTTCCCTATTGAGTAAAGGTCTTACTTTCATTCCAACTCGAGGCACAACTAAGGACAAAACTAGGATTTTTCAGACGAGATGCGACCTTCAGAAGTACCACAGGAGGATTAAATTAGCCGTTTATTACCAAGATAAAACTACAGAAGCTCCCCAGAATATTGGTTCTAAATTCACACCTGAATCCAATTGGACACCGCATGACAATTTACTTCCTCAAGAGGTCAAAACCTTAATTCAAAAAGATCTCAAGTACTTTGATAAATACTATAGAATAAACAAAACAGAACCCAATTTAAGCCAAGAAGAAAACAAGGCCCTTAAGGAGTTAAAAGGAAACAAAAACATTGTCATAAAACCAGCGGATAAAGGGAGTGCTATTGTGATTATGGATCGAGAACAATATGTTTTTGAGGCCAACAGACAGCTGCTCAACAATACCTATTACCAAAAATTAGACCAACCCATTTACAAAGAAACCATCCCCATGATTGGTAAAATTGTCCAGGATTTATACACCAAGAAATTTATCAATGCAAAACAAAAAAACTATCTCATAGGTTCCTCAGAAGCTAGAATTAGAAAATTTTATTTATTACCCAAAATACACAAGGAGCCCTCTAAGTGGACCAAACCGAATGAGATCCCTCCCGGGAGACCCATAGTTTCAGACTGTTCCAGTGAGTCCTATGGCACAGCTGAATTCATTGACCATTTCTTGTTTCCTTTATCTACAATACACACTAGTTATTTGAAAGATACTTATGATTTCATAGATAAAATTAAACACATAAGCCTACCAGAGGAATCAATTTTATTCACCTGTGATGTAGACAGTCTCTATACAAATATTGACATTGATCAAGGTATCAATGCTATTAAAAAGGCATTCCTCAAACATCCTGACAGTCACAGACCAGATAGAGAAATTCTACAACTATTGGAAATCAATTTAAGACGCAATGATTTCCAATTTGATGACCAATTCTTTCTTCAAATTAGAGGTACGGCTATGGGGAAAAGATTTGCCCCAGCCTACGCAAACATTTTCATGGCTGAGTGGGAAACAGATGCACTTAACTCGTGCAGTAAAAAACCACTCCATTATTTTAGATATCTGGATGATATTTGGGGCGTTTGGACCTACTCACAGGCTGACTTTGATGAATTCCTCAAAGAACTCAATGGTTTCAACCCCTCAATCCAGCTGAAGTCCACCATCAGCCTCACTGCGGTGGATTTTCTGGATACTACAACTTATAAGGGTGACACATTCAAGACCACAAAGAAATTGGACATTAAGGTTTATTTCAAACCAACAGACACACACGCACTACTATATAAAACAAGTTTCCACCCAAAGCACACTTATGCGGGTCTAATTAAATCACAACTCCTCAGATTCCACAGAATATGCACCCAAAATAAGGACTTTGAGGAGGCAGTGAGGATTCTGTTCGCAGCCCTCTCCGAGCGTGGCTACTCCCGGTCATTTCTCAGAGCGTGTAGGAGTTCATTCCTGCAGACCAAACCGCGAGATCCTTCCCCCATGATTCCTCTGATCACCACCTACTCGTCCTCAGCTAACCAACTCATCTGCAACGTAAAACAAAATTTCAACAAATTACAAACTGATCATTCTTTACTTCCAAACTACAGGATTATTGCAGCCTACAAAAGGAACAAAAATCTGAAAGATCTCCTGGTGCGCGCAGAGTTAAAACCTTTAAAACAGAAGAAAACTAATGATAAAAGCCAGTTCTTCAAACAAGTACACTGGATACAGAGCAGGTCTGACAAGACCGTGTTCCAATTAGAAAAAACCGGAAACCCCAAGTCTGAAAATTGTGTATACTTAATAACTTGTAAAGTTTGTAAAATCCAGTATGTGGGTGAAACAGGTAACACCATTCTGCAACGTTTTACCCAACATAGATACAACATAAACAAGAACAAAAATACACACTTACCACTTGTGCAACATTTTATTGGACACGGATGGCAGGCGGTCACAGCCACAGTGCTGGAATCTAACCTCACGTGGTCCACAGCTCAAAGACGGAGAGCTGAAAAGATATGGATAACCAGACTTAAAACTAACATTCCTCATGGGCTGAATGAGAGGTGGGACTCTGGTGGTTGCTCAAGCTAGATGTGCCAGTGCATTTGGAGATCCTTTGCCTCTGGGGGCGGGATCTCTGACACGTGAAAAGTCTGCGGCCTGCGGCCGCAGACTTTCCACTATCTTAAACCTAACCGAGCCAGCGCCTTCTTATAGAGTCCAGCCTTCAGTTCCTGCCTCTCTTGTGGCCCCAACATCATTATTATAAAACCTATTCCATTGAGTTGTTCCTAAAACTTAACCAAACCTAGCCCAGATTCAAATTAAACACAATTTCATCAACTATAGAGGCCTAACCAGAATACCAAACCCTAAGCTTAACCAATTTTTTACCTGAACTATTTTTAGATATGCCCTAAACTTAACCCATTTTTTTTAAAAACAAAGCCTAATTTTTCTTTCCTAAACCTAACCATTCTAAAAAACCACCAGAATCTAATGGTTTTATCTGAACCCAAACAGGGAACTTCCTTTTAATTTATTTTACTTTTTCATGACTTATTTTATCCACAAGATGGCAGCATTGTTCTACAGTAGACTCTTTGGTCTTCTAAATCAACTCCATCTAATGAAATTTTTTTTGGAATAGAAACAATTCAGGGTTATAAGTTAACACAACCCATTTTAATCCAAAGTAAACAAAAAAATAATTAAATGTATGGCCTAATCTGGATAACAAACCCTAAGCTTAACCAATTTTTTAACCTGAACCATTTTTAGGTATGCCTTAAACCTAACCTACTTCCCTAAGCAAAATTTACTTTTCTTTTTCTAACCCTAACCACAATAAAAAAAAACACCAGAACTTAATGGTTTTAATCAACTCTAAAGCCCACCCAGGGTACAAACCCTAAACTTAACCATCTATTTAACCTGAATTATTTTAGGTATGCCCTAAACCTAACCTTCTAAAAACTAAGCCTATTTTTCCTTCCTAACCTTAAACCTTTTTTTTAAAAAAACACCAGAACTTAAAGGTTTACTAAACCCAAACATGGGATTTTCCTTCTCATTTTTATTTTCTCTTCATTTTATTTTACATTGTAATTACTCACTTTGTCCTCAAGATGGCAGTGTTGCTCTACACTAGACTCCTGGGTCTTCTAAACCCACTCCATCAGATGACCTGGTTTTTGAAAAGAAATAATTCAGAATTATAAGAAAGCACAACAATACTGTAACAATTTTGAAAAAAACTGCTTTCTGTCATTTAAAAGGTGTTCCCAAACCAATCCTGACTCAACTGTTTTACATCCTAACTCTAATTTTCTTTTTTATCTTCATTTGTTATTTAACACTGAATATGCTCTTTGTACTTGAATTGGTGGGATAAATGAAAATGTTTTTGTTCCTGAAAAAAAACCCTTTTCAAGTAACAGATCTAAATGATGCTATATCCCACAGGTGTGTTCCAACTGATACTTGACCACACCCCTGGTACGTAATTGGCCCGTTCAAAGCATTAGAAGCCAATCAGGGCACTGCTCCTAGTTCAAAGCCAAAATTTGAAATTTTTCACTATAAATACTGGTTTAACTGTTCAACTCATTCAGACAGCATTTTGAACCTGAAGAAGGCAAAATCTATTGCCGAAACGTTGTTCTTTAAATGCTGTATTGTATATTTTGTAAATAGTTTTCATTAAAAAAAGCCATAAGGCAAAAAAGCAAGCTACAGTTTCATCTTTTTTTGCATTTTTTCTACAATTTTGCAACTTTGAGCAGTTTACAGACATTTACTTGCTCAGCTCTATTTTAAATATTTTTGAAAAAAATGCCTTACCAACACGAAGATTCGTGGTCCACGGTCCATTACAAGGGCGGGAGAAGACGACTCCAAAAACAGGACCAGCCGTACAGAAGCCCCCTGAGGGATGAGAGAGAGAGTCGGGGCCGTCCAAACTCCAGGCCTGGACGTAGAACTTATGCCTCGGTGACTCGTGGACGCCCATCCAGAAGCTGGCAGGCCCGAGATGACAGGGCAAGGGACAGAGGCCGGTCCCGTCCCGTCGAGGACTCTTCACAGAGGTACCGAGAGGACCACCACGGACACTACAGAGAGAGCACAAACACGTATCCAGTTAGAAGACAACAGCACCAACGCTATGTGAGTCCTGAGCAGAACTACCGGCCTACTGAGGCACTCCATCGATCTGATGACCAGGACCACAGGGACTACAGAGATCCAGCTCCACCCAGAACACCACGACATCCACGCCGTAGGAACTTTCAGAGAACTTTCTGGCCTGCTGAAACACACCACTCATCTCATGGTCGAGATCACAGGTACAGCAGAGATGCAGCCCCGCCCAGACGTCCACGCCGTGAGAGTCCTCGGAGGGACTTCTGGCCTGCTGAGGCCCACCCACCTCAGGATCGAGACTACAGGGACAACAGAGATGCAGCCCCACCCAGACGTCCACGCCGTGAGAGTCCTCGGAGGGACTTCTGGCCTGCTGAGGCCCACCCACCTCAGGATCGAGACTACAGGGACAACAGAGATGCAGCCCCACCCAGACGTCCACGCCGTGAGAGTCCTCGGAGGGACTTCTGGCCTGCTGAGGCCCACCCACCTCAGGATCGAGACTACAGGGACAACGGAGACTCATCCCCACCCAGACGTCCACGTCGTGGGAGTCCTCGGAGGGACTTCTGGCCTGCTGAGGCCCACCCACCTCAGGATCGAGACTACAGGGACAACAGAGATGCAGCCCCACCCAGACGTCCACGCCGTGAGAGTCCTCGGAGGGACTTCTGGCCTGCTGAGGCCCACCCACCTCAGGATCGAGACTACAGGGACAACGGAGACTCATCCCCACCCAGACGTCCACGTCGTGGGAGTCCTCGGAGGGACTTCTGGCCTGCTGAGGCCCACCCACCTCAGGATCGAGATCGCAGGTGCAGTGGAGATGCGGCCCCACCCAGACGTCCACGCCACGGGAGTCCTCGGAGGGACTTCTGGCCTGCTGAAACATTCCACCCACCTGACCAACAAGACAACAGACAGGACAGGAGACAACAACATCAACACCACGTCAACAGAGGCCGGACCCCAACTAGGAGACCACGAGACTCACATCATCTGGGTCCCCAGCAGAACCTCTGGCCCACTGAAACTCTACAAACATTTGATCATCAACAGGACAACAACAGAGACCCAACCCACTTCGGGAGACAACAACGTCCACGTCACGTGAGTCCTCAAAACAATTCAGAGCCCACGTCAACACCCAATTCGTCTAATGATGAACTTTTCCTCTTTAAAGTCAGAACTTTGCACAGAATGCTAAAAGCTAAACACCACTTTAAACATGTGTCAGATGAAAATAGCCCCCCTCCTGCTATTCAACGCATTTCTGATCATCTAGAGACAGTTATAAAACCTGCTAACCCCTCCCCAGATACTAATGAACTGATCTCCAAGAATGCTAAAAATTGGACCAAAAATACCATGTGTATTTTAAAACAACACTACGAAGAACAGATCACTAATGAGACAGAATTTCTCTTTAACGTTGGTGGGGATTGGGAGACCCCTTTAATAACTGCAACCAAGTGGGCGAAACGAAATTTGGGCAAACGTTTTTCTCTACGAACTGTAGAAGAAATTAAAGAGCTACTACGTAACTACGAAGCGACGCGAGCATCCAGGGCCCCAACGCCGTCGCAAACCGATGACGTAACGCCCACACAAAGACTCGATCTGACACAAAATCTAGAAAATTCACCTACGGCAGCGGCTCCTTCTGAACCCACTGGTAGCCCTGCTGCATCTGGGCCTTCACTGGACAGTCAGGAACCACAACAGTCAATTGTTAGCATCAATGCTAACGTAAACAACTCACCCCAGCCAGTGACGCAACGTGCCCCCACCCCTCCTCCGCCCCAACACAGACCTACCGTCACTGCTGTGGGAACAGTGACTGATCCAATCCCACCATCCAGGTCTCCCTCTGGATCAGAGACTGGGGACGCCGGCCTGCACGCAGGTCCTCCACACGATCTGCAGCAGTCATGGTCTGCACTTCCTCAACGAAAGAAGCGAAAAACAGAGGGAGACTCCGCCCACCTGTTGACGAACACCAGCGGGGCTGGGCCGACTACGCCTGAGGCTCCGCCCCCCACACTTCCACAGATGCAAACACAGACCACAATCGAAGAGGATATAATCTGCATAGGTGACCTGAATCAACCTGATTTGGGACCTTCTTCACCTCAGCCACACACTACTCGAGTGAAACCACCTAACAAACTCACCTTGCAACGTAGACTGAAAACCAGCACGCAGAGAAGAATTGTCTTTTCAAACCAGGTTGCTCCTTCACGCACTAAAATAACTTCTACATCCAGCATCATTCCTCCTAACACCAAGGTAACATCCTCATGTGTATTACACAAGAGCACTTTGAATAAAACACGGGACTGGTCCATTGACAAATTAAACAAAAAATGGGTCATCTTGGGGGACTCTAACATTAAAAAGTTTGGTGAAAATGACCAATCTGATCTTGAAATACACAGTTTTCCTGGTGCAAAGTGGAGGCATCTGTACACCCTCTTCCTAAAGGTCGAGCCTATGCCTCAGGTGGAATGTTTAATTATCTCAGTGGGCATCAACAACAGACAACAGAGAGATAAAAACTCTCTGTTTAATGAAGTGAAACTGTCTCTTAAAATGATCAAAAGCAAATGTCCTAATGCTACGGTCTGGGTACCTGTAATCAACTTCTCTAAACAATTACAAAAGAGAGAAATGGTGATGTTGAACCACCTGAATGGGTTCATAGCCAAGCTTGACTTCTGTATTCCTCCTCTCAAGGACAATCTCTTTAGGGTTAAGAAGGACCAAGTTCATTGGACAAAAGGTACAGCCGTTCAAATGTTTTGCCATTGGTTTGACCATTGGTATAAATCTGTAAAAAACTAGTTTGCCCCAAAAACTCAATCAAAGTGGGGCTTAGAAATTGTAAATCTATAAATCAAAATGTTTACAACCTATCAAAACATTTGAGTCTAAGTAAAGAACAAAGTTCCCTATTGAGTAAAGGTCTTACTTTCATTCCAACTCGAGGCACAACTAAGGACAAAACTAGGATTTTTCAGACGAGATGCGACCTTCAGAAGTACCACAGGAGGATTAAATTAGCGGTTTATTACCAAGATAAAACTACAGAAGCTCCCCAGAATATTGGTTCTAAATTCACACCTGAATCCAATTGGACACCGCATGACAATTTACTTCCTCAAGAGGTCAAAACCTTAATTCAAAAAGATCTCAAGTACTTTGATAAATACTATAGAATAAACAAAACAGAACCCAATTTAAGCCAAGAAGAAAACAAGGCCCTTAAGGAGTTAAAAGGAAACAAAAACATTGTCATAAAACCAGCGGATAAAGGGAGTGCTATTGTGATTATGGATCGAGAACAATATGTTTTTGAGGCCAACAGACAGCTGCTCAACAATACCTATTACCAAAAATTAGACCAACCCATTTACAAAGAAACCATCCCCATGATTGGTAAAATTGTCCAGGATTTATACACCAAGAAATTTATCAATGCAAAACAAAAAAACTATCTCATAGGTTCCTCAGAAGCTAGAATTAGAAAATTTTATTTATTACCCAAAATACACAAGGAGCCCTCTAAGTGGACCAAACCGAATGAGATCCCTCCCGGGAGACCCATAGTTTCAGACTGTTCCAGTGAGTCCTATGGCACAGCTGAATTCATTGACCATTTCTTGTTTCCTTTATCTACAATACACACTAGTTATTTGAAAGATACTTATGATTTCATAGATAAAATTAAACACATAAGCCTACCAGAGGAATCAATTTTATTCACCTGTGATGTAGACAGTCTCTATACAAATATTGACATTGATCAAGGTATCAATGCTATTAAAAAGGCATTCCTCAAACATCCTGACAGTCACAGACCAGATAGAGAAATTCTACAACTATTGGAAATCAATTTAAGACGCAATGATTTCCAATTTGATGACCAATTCTTTCTTCAAATTAGAGGTACGGCTATGGGGAAAAGATTTGCCCCAGCCTACGCAAACATTTTCATGGCTGAGTGGGAAACAGATGCACTTAACTCGTGCAGTAAAAAACCACTCCATTATTTTAGATATCTGGATGATATTTGGGGCGTTTGGACCTACTCACAGGCTGACTTTGATGAATTCCTCAAAGAACTCAATGGTTTCAACCCCTCAATCCAGCTGAAGTCCACCATCAGCCTCACTGCGGTGGATTTTCTGGATACTACAACTTATAAGGGTGACACATTCAAGACCACAAAGAAATTGGACATTAAGGTTTATTTCAAACCGACAGACACACACGCACTACTATATAAAACAAGTTTCCACCCAAAGCACACTTATGCGGGTCTAATTAAATCACAACTCCTCAGATTCCACAGAATATGCACCCAAAATAAGGACTTTGAGGAGGCAGTGAGGATCCTGTTCGCAGCCCTCTCCGAGCGTGGCTACTCCCGGTCATTTCTCAGAGCGTGTAGGAGTTCATTCCTGCAGACCAAACCGCGAGATCCTTCCCCCATGATTCCTCTGATCACCACCTACTCGTCCTCAGCTAACCAACTCATCTGCAACGTAAAACAAAATTTCAACAAATTACAAACTGATCATTCTTTACTTCCAAACTACAGGATTATTGCAGCCTACAAAAGGAACAAAAATCTGAAAGATCTCCTGGTGCGCGCAGAGTTAAAACCTTTAAAACAGAAGAAAACTAATGATAAAAGCCAGTTCTTCAAACAAGTACACTGGATACAGAGCAGGTCTGACAAGACCGTGTTCCAATTAGAAAAAACCGGAAACCCCAAGTCTGAAAATTGTGTATACTTAATAACTTGTAAAGTTTGTAAAATCCAGTATGTGGGTGAAACAGGTAACACCATTCTGCAACGTTTTACCCAACATAGATACAACATAAACAAGAACAAAAATACACACTTACCACTTGTGCAACATTTTATTGGACACGGATGGCAGGCGGTCACAGCCACAGTGCTGGAATCTAACCTCACGTGGTCCACAGCTCAAAGACGGAGAGCTGAAAAGATATGGATAACCAGACTTAAAACTAACATTCCTCATGGGCTGAATGAGAGGTGGGACTCTGGTGGTTGCTCAAGCTAGATGTGCCAGTGCATTTGGAGATCCTTTGCCTCTGGGGGCGGGATCTCTGACACGTGAAAAGTCTGCGGCCTGCGGCCGCAGACTTTCCACTATCTTAAACCTAACCCTAACCCTAACCCTCTAACCCTACCCTAACCCTAACTCTAACCCTAACCCTGACCCTGACCCTAACCCTAACCCTAACCCTAACGTGTCCGAGCAGGAGAGTCTCCCTCGGACGCACGAGCTGTGAACGGTGGGCGCTCATCCTGGAGGTGGCAGAGCTCCAGAGGTGAGGAGGCCAGGTTGGCACGGAGCGTGTCCGAGCAGGAGAGTCTCTCTCGGACGCACGAGCTGTGAACGGTGGGTCGCTCATCCTGGAGGTGGCAGAGCTCCAGAGGTGAGGAGGCCAGGTTGGCACGGAGCGTGTCCGAGCAGGAGAGTCTCTCTCGGACGCACGAGCTGTGAACGGTGGGCGCTCATCCTGGAGGTGGCAGAGCTCCAGAGGTGAGGAGGCCAGGTTGGCACGGAGCGTGTCCGAGCAGGAGAGTCTCTCTCGGACGCACGAGCTGTGAACGGTGGGCGCTCATCCTGGAGGTGGCAGAGCTCCAGAGGTGAGGAGGCCAGGTTGGCACGGAGCGTGTCCGAGCAGGAGAGTCTCCCTCGGACGCACGAGCTGTGAACGGTGGGCGCTCATCCTGGAGGTGGCAGAGCTCCAGAGGTGAGGAGGCCAGGTTGGCACGGAGCGTGTCCGAGCAGGAGAGTCTCTCTCGGACGCACGAGCTGTGAACGGTGGGCGCTCATCCTGGAGGTGGCAGAGCTCCAGAGGTGAGGAGGCCAGGTTGGCACGGAGCGTGTCCGAGCAGGAGAGTCTCTCTCGGACGCACGAGCTGTGAACGGTGGGCGCTCATCCTGGAGGTGGCAGAGCTCCAGAGGTGAGGAGGCCAGGTTGGCACGGAGCGTGTCCGAGCAGGAGAGTCTCCCTCGGACGCACGAGCTGTGAACGGTGGGCGCTCATCCTGGAGGTGGCAGAGCTCCAGAGGTGAGGAGGCCAGGTTGGCACGGAGCGTGTCCGAGCAGGAGAGTCTCTCTCGGACGCACGAGCTGTGAACGGTGGGCGCTCATCCTGGAGGTGGCAGAGCTCCAGAGGTGAGGAGGCCAGGTTGGCACGGAGCGTGTCCGAGCAGGAGAGTCTCTCTCGGACGCACGAGCTGTGAACGGTGGGCGCTCATCCTGGAGGTGGCAGAGCTCCAGAGGTGAGGAGGCCAGGTTGGCACGGAGCGTGTCCGAGCAGGAGAGTCTCTCTCGGACGCACGAGTTAGCGTTCCCCCTGTCAGGTGCACAAGGACCACAGGTTGTTAGTCTATTTTTGGTTTGAGCACCAGCACCACATCTTTT
>JBBPBX010075928.1:0-17238 GCA_038048925.1 Garcialebias charrua | reverse complement strand
CACTCTGGTTTAACTTACTTTGTGGGCCTCAGCTAGCATTTTGAGCTAAACACACTTTCAGGTCTGTGGTAAGATGTGGGGACCCCGATGGATGGCCTCTTCTGATCCCAATTGTAGAGTTTGGTATGACTTTTCCAATCACTTCATCTTACATCTAACAATTTTCCACTCTTGTATAAATATTCCAGGTTGTCAAACCATTGCCTGAGTTTGTTGATGCAGGGGAATCTGGAGAAACAGATCATCCTCCAACAAAGTCTGCATTGTCTAAAAAGAAGGTACAGTTCTTATGACAGAATTACAACTGACATATTGTATTTTAATATGCTGGTGAAGATTCTCAGTCGTCCAGGACATGACAAATCAAAAAGGCATTCAATTCAAGATCAACTGGACTTTATTTGTAACAGAAGACGTTTCGCTCATCATCCGATAAGCTTTCTCAATTCTTTGAAGACTGTGAGAGGGAGAGAGAAGTTATAAGCAAGCTGGGCCACTGATACACACCAAACTAGGTAAATTGGAAGCTAACACACACACATACAGTATTTGGGATAACACGTGCCTGTGACCCATTCAAAGTTCAGTGTATGAAAAAGCAGAGCTTACAGAAAGCACACACACATCCTACTGTATGTAAATTGACAAAAAACACTTCACACATTGATACCAGGGACCTGTCAAAGTCTTTGTTAATCTATTTCACAAGTGAGGCTCCTCTGTTCTCATCAGGTGGGATGCGTCTTGGAAAACAGATGCAGGTCCGCACCATAAGTTTTAGAAAGTTGAAATCTGACAAAACCAGACTGTGTGCACGTGGATTTGCAAAAGGAGTCACGCACCAACATATGTTGGTTGCAAGCTGAGGTAACACATACATGTAAATTGACAGATCACACCTTAACAGTAGGGGGTTCCCTTGAAGTCTCTGACAGAAGACACACAAATGTATGCAAATTGATAAAAACACCTCACAGCCCAACAACAGAGGTAAAAATAAAAAATTGCTAGTCTAATTCATAGACAAGACACCTCTATTCCCATCCGGTGTAAAAAGCTTGGGAATCAGCCCCAAAACTGAGTTGTAAGTCTTGGAAAGTTGAAATCTCAGACCTCCTCCTCTGTTAAGAGAAGGTTTTTCTCTCTTAACATACAAAGCTTCCTTAACACCCCTCTCAAACCATCTGTGCTCTCGGTCCAAAATTTGCAAATTTTCATCCTCAAAAGAGTGTCCCTTGTCCGTGAGGTGGAGGTGAACAGCGGAGTTTTGTCCAAAGGTGGTGGCTCTCCTGTGTTGGGACATTCGTCTGTGAAGAGGCTGCTTCGTTTCTCCAATGTAACGTTCTGAGCAGACCTCGCTGCACTGGACTGCATACACCACACCACTCTCTGTTTGTGTGTGGGGGTTCTGTCCTTAGGGTGGACCAGCCTCTGTCTGAGAGTCCTGCTAGGTTTGAAATGTACTGGGATGTTGTGTTTGTTGAAAATCCTTCTGAAATTCTCTGAGACTCCAGCAACATAAGGAATGACAATGTTTTTCCGTCTGTTAGCATTTTTCTGTTGATTATTGTGTTTATCAGATTTCCTCGCTGACTTGACAAAAGCCCAGTTGGGATATCCACATTTTTGCAGCGATTTGTTGATGTGTTTCTGTTCCTTTTCCTTCCCTTCTGTCCTTGTGGGGATGTGTTCTGCCCGATGCTGTAAGGTTCTTATGACAGAAAGTTTGTGTTCCAGTGGATGGTGAGAGTCAAACAGAAGATACTGGTCTGTGTGGGTTGGTTTTCTGTAAACTTCAACGTTGAGACTGACCTCTCCCTCCATATGCACCAAACAGTACAAAAAAGGCAGCTTGTAATCGTTAGCATCCTCTCTGATGAACTTGATGTTGTTATCAACCGAGTTAATGTGTCTGGTGAACGCTTCTACCTCCCTGGCTTGGATTTTGACCCAGGTATCATCCACATATCTGAACCAATGGCTTGGAGTTGTCCCCTCATAGGAGTTAAGGGCTCTCTGTTCCACTTCCTCCATGTAGAGGTTTGCAACAATGGGTGACACTGGAGATCCCATGGCACAGCCGTGCTTCTGTCTGTAAAATGTGTAATTGAACTTGAAATAGGTGGTGGAGAGGCAGAGATCCAGCAGGGTGCAGATGATCATCGGATGATGAGCGAAATGTCTTCTGTTACAAATAAAGTCCAGTTGATCTTGAATTGAACGCCTTTTTGATTGTATTTTAATCAAGCTCCATGCTTATTTTGTGTGGCTGACCATTAATTTATGTATCATTCAGATATAAAGGTATAATGTTATATGTAAGGTGCTAAGCACACTCTGGTTTAACTTACTTTGTGGGCCTCAGCTAGCATTTCGAGCACACACTTTCGGGTCTGTGGTAAGATGTGGGGACCCCGATGGTTGGCCTCTTCTGATCCCAATTGGAGAGTTTGGTATGACTTGTCCAATCACTTCATCTTACATCTTACAATTTTCCACTCTTGTATAAATCTAGGTTGTCAAACCATTGCCTGAGGCTGTTGATGCAGTGGAATCTGGAGAAACCGATAATCCTCCAGCAAAGTCTACATTGTCTAAAAAGAAGGTACAGTTCTTATGACAGAATTACAACTGACATATTGTATTTTAATCCAGCTCCATGCTCATTTTGTGTGGCTGACCGTTAATTTTTGTATCATTCAGATATAAAGGTATAATGTTATATGTAGGGTGTTAAGAACACTCTGGTTTAACTTACTTTGTGGGCCTCAGCTAGCATTTTGAGCTAAACACACTTTCAGGTCTGTGGTAAGATGTAGGGACCCCGATGGATGGCCTCTTCTGATCCCAATTGTAGAGTTTGGTATGACTTGTCTAATCACTTCATCTTACATCTAACAATTTTCCACTCTTGTATAAATATTCTAGGTTGTCAAACCATTGCCTGAGTCTGTTGGTGCAAGGGAATCTGGAGAAACAGATCATCCTCCAGCAAAGTCTGCATTGTCTAAAAAGAAGGTACAGTTCTTATGACAGAATTACAACTGACATATTGTATTTTAATCAAACTCAATGCTCATGTTGAGTGGCTGACCGTTAATTTTTGTATCATTCAGATCTAAAGGTATAACGTTATATGTTGGGTGCTAAGCACACTCTGGTTTAACTTACTTTGTGGGCCTCAGCTAGCATTTTGAGCTAAACACACTTTCAGGTCTGTGGTAAGATGTGGGGACCCCGATGGATGGCCTCTTCTGATCCCAATTGTAGAGTTTGGTATGACTTTTCCAATCACTTCATCTTACATCTAACAATTTTCCACTCTTGTATAAATATTCCAGGTTGTCAAACCATTGCCTGAGTCTGTTGATGCAGGGGAATCTGGAGAAACAGATCATCCTCCAGCAAAGTCTGCATTGTCTAAAAAGAAGGTATAGTTCTTATGACAGAATTACAACTGACATATTGTATTTTAATCAAGCTCCATGCTCATTTTGTGTGGCTGACCGTTAATTTTTGTATCATTCAGATCTAAAGGTATAATGTTATATGTAGGGTGCTAAGCACACTCTGGTTTAACTTACTTTGTGGGCCTCAGCTAGCCTTTCAAGCTAAACACACTTTCAGGTCTGTGGTAAGATGTGGGGACACCGATGGATGGCCTCTTCTGATCCCAATTGTAGAGTTTGGTATGACTTTTCCAATCACTTCATCTTACATCTAACAATTTTCCACTCTTGTATAAATATTCCAGGTTGTCAAACCATTGCCTGAGTTTGTTGATGCAGGGGAATCTGGAGAAACAGATCATCCTCCAGCAAAGTCTACATTGTCTAAAAAGAAGGTATAGTTCTTGTGACAGAATTACAACTGACATATTGTATTTTAATCAAACTCAATGCTCATGTTGTGTGGCTGACCGTTAATTTTTGTATCATTCAGATCTAAAGGTATAATGTTATATATTGGGTGCTAAGCACACTCTGGTTTAACTTACTTTGTGGGCCTCAGCTAGCATTTCGAGCTAAACACACTTTCAGGTCTGTGGTAAGATGTGGGGACCCCGATGGATGACCTCTTCTGATCCCAGTTGTAGAGTTTAGTATGACTTGTCCAATCACTTCATCTTACATCTAACAATTTTCCACTCTTGTATAAATATTCCAGGTTGTCAAACCATTGCCTGAGTTTGTTGATGCAGGGGAATCTGGAGAAACAGATCATCCTCCAGCAAAGTCTGCATTGTCTAAAAAGAAGGTATAGTTCTTATGACAGAATTACAACTGACATATTGTATTTTAATCAAGCTCCATGCTCATTTTGTGTGGCTGACCGTTAATTTTTGTATCATTCAGATCTAAAGGTATAATGTTATATGTAGGGTGCTAAGCACACTCTGGTTTAACTTACTTTGTGGGCCTCAGCTAGCCTTTCGAGCTAAACACACTTTCAGGTCTGTGGTAAGATGTGGGGACCCCGATGGATGGCCTCTTCTGATCCCAATTGTAGAGTTTGGTATGACTTTTCCAATCACTTCATCTTACATCTAACAATTTTCCACTCTTGTATAAATATTCCAGGTTGTCAAACCATTGCCTGAGTTTGTTGATGCAGGGGAATCTGGAGAAACAGATCATCCTCCAGCAAAGTCTGCATTGTCTAAAAAGAAGGTATAGTTCTTATGACAGAATTACAACTGACATATTGTATTTTAATCAAGCTCCATGCTCATTTTGAGTGGCTGACCGTTAATTTTTGTATCATTCAGATCTAAAGGTATAATGTTATATGTTGGGTGCTAAGCACACTCTGGTTTAACTTACTTTGTGGGCCTCAGCTAGCATTTCGACCTAAACACACTTTCAGGTCTGTGGTAAGATGTGGGGACCCCGATGGATGACCTCTTCTGATCCCAGTTGTAGAGTTTGGTATGACTTTTCCAATCACTTCATCTTACATCTGACAATTTTCCACTCTTGTATAAATATTCCAGGTTGTCAAACCATTGCCTGAGTTTGTTGATGCAGGGGAATCTGGAGAAACAGATCATCCTCCAACAAAGTCTGCATTGTCTAAAAAGAAGGTACAGTTCTTATGACAGAATTACAACTGACATATTGTATTTTAATCAAGCTCCATGATCATTTTGTGTGGCTGACGGTTAATTATTGTATCATTCAGATCTACAGGTATAATGTTATATGTTGGGTGTTAAGCACACTCTGGTTTAACTTACTTTGTGGGCCTCAGCTAGCATTTTGAGCTTAACACACTTTCAGGTCTGTGGTAATGATTATTTCCCAACATGAAGAGTGGCTAATGTTGTTAGAGTGCACTGAACTTGATAATTTACTTTTGAAGATTGTTGCAGGCCATTTTGATGGTTGAAAATTTTAAAAATCCTCACATTTTTTACTTGACAAGTTGCACTGTATTGACATTGGTACATTACATAATGCACATTTTGAATGCAATCACAGTTTCAGTAAGTCTAGTTCTGGAAAATGTAATGAAACGTTTATCTATGAAGCTTGTTTTTCCATTGACTTGGGTGTTCTTAATGGAATTGTTGAAAACCTGGGATAAGATGTTCTGATCAGTAAGATTTTACAGCTGCTCTTTATTTATAGGTAGAAAAACCATTAACTGAACCCACTGAGGCAGCGGAGTCTGACGAAACAGATCATCTTCCATCAAAGTCTACTTTATCTAAAAAGAAGGTATAGTTCTTATGACAGAATTACAACTGACATATTGTATTTTAATCAAGCTCCATGCTCATTTTATTTCATCGAGTGTTAATTATTAAATACCTAATATCTCAAGCAATGTTTTATGTTGGGTGCCAATCACACTTTGTTGCAACTTACTTTATGGGCCTCAGCTACCATTTTAGGTTAAAGGAGCTGTATGTAACTTTTATAACAATATATTTTTAACATATTTCTTCACTCTGTCACTACCTCCTGACATACTGATTTTCGACAAGTAATCTCTGAAAAAAACTATTGTCCCCTTGCTTCTCTAAAAGCATTTCTAAAAAGCCACAGTGACACGCCGTTAACCAGCCAATAAAAACAGAGTTTGTAACCAGCCAATAAAAACAGAGCTTGAATTTGAATCAACCAATAAAAACAGAGCTTGAATTTGAATTTCAGCAGAGCAAGGGTAACAGAGCCATATATGGCTCTGAGGGGGAGGGACCAGAAACGTGTCTCTGTTCAAAATTTTCCTAAGTTCCAGCGTGTTCCAGAAATTACATACTGAACCTTTAAGCACACTTTCAGATCTGTGGTACACTGTTGGGACCACGATGGATGGTCTTCTCTGATCCCAAAATGTATTTGTGTGACTTTTCCAATCACTTTAATTGATTATTAACTTGACTGAAGATTGCATAATTCCCCTCACCCCACAAAAATCTTGCCCTCACATACTCATTTTTTGTCTCCTCCTCTTCTTATACATTTGTTACAAATAGTGTATATGCATTTTCAAGTGTTTTCACTTAAACATTAGCTTGGAGAAACATTATGGCTTTCTCCATGCCAATGTTTCACAGATGGTATAAGATGTTTTTCTCATCAATAACTTTTTCTTTTTCTTTTCTAGAGGATAAGTAGAAGGTCAGCATCTCTTGACTTGGAAGAAGACCGGATTGTCCCAAAATTAAGGAGGACCAAAAGCATACAAGTAATTTGCATATTATCTGTAAACATATGCAAACTTTTTTTCATTGATTATAGTGATATTCTTTTTATTTACTTTCTTCAGATGACTAAACTGATGAACTTTGAATCAGATGAGCTTTATGACTCAAGTGGCAGTGGCAGTGGAGAAGAATATGTTCCTGGGTGTAGTGATGACTCTTCTGACACAGATGAAAGTTGTGTCACTGAAAGTAAGGATCAGGAAAATTTTCTGCTTAAATGCTTTACGGACGTGTCGGATGAAGATGGAAGTTTGTCAGCAGCTGAGGCCAGTGTCAATGTTGAAGATTCAAAACAGACTTTTACCAGAGGACGCTCACCCACCAGAAAAAAGAAATCTGATGCAAAACGTAAAAGGCAACGTTGTAGTAGTTCACACCGCACCAGTGAAAAGTTATCAAAACTCAAAAAGATTTCCAACAGTAGCAGCCCTTCCTTAAACTTAGCACCTGTTGTTGTAGATGAAAATCCTCCTGCTGGTGTTATTGCCCCATCTACTGCTGGATTATCTGATGGGTCACCTTCCATTCCTGCTGTATGTAAAAGAAGCAATGGATCAAGAATATATAACAAAAAGCAATTCTGTTTGTACTGTAAAAAGGGATTTATAAAAATGTCAAGACATTTGGAGCGCGTTCACTACAACAAACCAGACGTCGCAAAAGCTGTAGCATTTCCTAAGGGTTCCAAAAAGAGAAGATTACTTCTGGAGCATCTAAGAAATAGGGGCAACTTTGCACATAATGTTGAGGTCTTAAATACTGGTTCTGGAAACCTTGTTCCACGCAAGCTGCCAAGAAATGTTTCTCAAGCAGAAAACTTCCTTCACTGTATCTTTTGTCAAGGCTTGTTTGCAAGGAAAGTGCTGTGGAGGCATGTAAAGATCTGTAAATTCAAGTCTAACATTGAAAACAAGACTGGCAAAACGCGTGTCCAGTCTCTTTGTGCGTTTGCAGTACCACCACCTCCTGGGGTCAAAGAAGAGTTTTGGAAGGTATTAAACAATATGAATCAAGATAACATTTTTCTCACAATCAAATCTGAAAATTTCATTTTGGAATATGGTGAGCATCTGTTTAATCGACTCGGACACGATGTAGGGCAACATGAATACATCCGCCAAAAAATGAGAGAGCTGGGAAGGCTTTTAATATGTTCCAGAAAAATTACTCCTCTGATGACCATTGAAGATCACATCATGCCTAAAAATTTTATGCATGTTGTCAAAGCAGTTAAGCATCTTGCAGGCTATTCCACTGAAACCCACACATACAAGTGCCCAAGTCTTGCTCTTAAAATTGGGTATAGTTTGACTAAGATTTCTCAGCTTGCTGAAAGTCGTGCAAATGTACAGGGAAACTACAATGCAGCAAAAGATGCTTGTGCATTCAGAAAGGTATATGATGCCAGATGGAATGAGCTTGTTTCATCGGTATCCCATAGAACACTTCAGGAAGCAAAGTGGAATGTACCTCAGTTGCTTCCATTTACAAAAGATGTTCAAATTCTCCACCAGTTCTTGAATGCTGAGCAACAACAATATTCAAAAAAGTTGTCAGAAGAAACTTCGTCCAAGACATTTGCAAATTTGGCAAAAGTCACTTTGACTCAAGTGATCCTGTTTAATCGACGCAGAGCAGGAGAGGTGTCAAAAATGCCACTCTCTGCATATCTTTCTGCTCCCTCTGCCAAAGATGATGATGATGCAAGTGTGGCACTCTCTGATCTTGAGAAAAAACTCTGTCAACATTTCAAGAGGGTAGAAATAAGAGGAAAAAGAGGAAGAAAAGTTCCTGTTCTTCTCACTCCACGAATGCAAGAATCATTGGACTTGCTTGTTGCTAAACGTGAGGAATGTGAAGTTCCCAAAGACAATATTTACTTATTTGGAAGGCCTTCTGCATGGAGCTGTTATCGTGGCTCTGACTGTCTCCGACACTATGCTAAAACCTGTGGAGCTAAAAGTCCTGAAAACATCACCTCAACAAAGCTGCGCAAGCAAACAGGAACTCTTTCTCAAATTCTGAACCTCAGTAATGCAGAGCTGGACCAATTGGCTGATTTTCTGGGCCATGACATAAGAGTCCACCGAAAGTTCTACAGGCTTCCAGACAATACTATTCAACTTGCTAAGATAAGTAAAGTGCTCATGGCACTTGAGCAAGGACGACTTGCAGAATTTCAAGGCAAAAACCTGGATGATATCATCATTGGTCCAGAAGGTATTTTTTTACGCAGAAAAAAATGTTGTGTTTTTGTGGACATTATTGCAGCTAGATATAATTGAAACACTTTTTGTTTTTCTTGTTTTATCTTAAAAAAAATACAATAAATACAGAGAATGTACCCATGGACAGTGATGCAAATGAAGAGTCAGAAGAAGAAGGTTAGTGTTTTTGATAAAATCTTAAATTTCACAATCAATTCTGAAATAAACAACTATTCTTAAGAATGCCTTTCAAGTCATTTTGGTTTTAGCCTCTAGACCTGCCTAACGTCCACATGGAACAGATTGTGAAAGAACATCATGCTGGCTACAGTAATTCCATTGATCTTTCCATTGATTTATTCATAGATGAATAAAGGCTGATGTAGGGCTGGGCGATATGGCAAAAAAAATGATCACGATTAATTTTTTCATATTGTCCAATCATGATTAATATCACGATTTTTTTTGTTAACCTAAAAAGTGACTGAAAAATAATTCAACAAATAAATATAGCTACAGAAATAAAAATAATGGCTGTTTTTTCACTTTCACTAATATAACAAATAGCTGTGGTTCAGTAGAACATGACATTGTTTTTGCAAAGTATTTAAAAAGGTATTTACCAAGAAAAAAAAAACATTTACTGTATATGTAAATCATAGAATCTCACTTTAATAAAGTTATCCTTTTGTAAAATTAAAGTTTTAGAAATGAATTTCACATTAAATATGCCATAAGGAAACATAAAACTACAAACAGCAACAATTTGTGCACATTTGCAAACTGAATATGATCTAAGCTCATTACTTTTGTTATGGAAGGACCCCCCCCGCCATGACCCCCTCCTGTTTACAGTCCTTTATCAAACAACAAACAACGTTGTTTCATTTTTTCTGAAAGAATATCTGGTTCTGCAGACAGGAAAACATGTTGGATAAACTCCCACCTTCTGAGTGTTCAGGAGTTTGTTGCGTCTCTCAGCTGCTGTTTGTGATGAGACTCGGACAGGAAGTTGTCTTCACGTCTCGTCCAGCCCATCGTGTGCTGATAAAATTTACAGAAAGTTCTTCTCCAGATAAACGAAGAACTGCTGGGACATTATTCTGTCCTAAACGTTACCCAAGACGCTTCATATTTTTGAAGGACGCTTTTGTTTTAGCAAGCCGCGGTGTATCGCAGGCTCTCTTTCCTTTTTTCCCCTCTCCCTCTCCCTCTCTGTGTCGAGAGGGCAGCTCAGAGATCACGCTGCATGTTAGCAGGTAACAGCAGGTACAGGAAGTGACAGCGGCCAAAATGCCTCCGAAACTCGCCCAAATAAGCAAACTCTGTGAGATTCAACATTTTATACTGGCTTACCTTTTGTTTAATTAATTCTGTGATTCCGTCCGTGTTTCATTAGCAACGTATAAACGGAAGTGGAGCAGGAGAATTTGGGTTCTGATTGGCTGTTGTTGCGCACATTTCCAGCATGTTTGATCGAGGAAGAGGCTCACAGCTGATCACCGTAATCGACCTGAATTTTTTCACGATCAATAATAGCAATCAAATAATTGCCCAGCCCTAGGCTGATGACCTAAACGAGAAAGTAAAGTCAATTCAGCTTAACATTTCTTATTTAAATCTAACTTAAATATTTTGATAACATTTTCCTTTAATAATTAAAGTAAATTATTAATCGTAATCAGCCTTATTTAGACTTGTTTACTTCTTATTTATACCCTTCATTTAACAATTAATTATATTGACCTTTGTTTATGTAAGCCAATTAGAGAACAAACTATTGCCATCTCTTTTGTCATCTGAGCATTGAAGCAGCAAACATTTTTCTGGCTTATCTTTCCTTGTAAACTACATTTCTGAGACAGAAAATCTAACCTGTGCCACTGATTCAACTGAAGCCAACTTCTCTCCCTTTCAGTTACCCAAACTGCCCCGGTATTTTACGTTTTTACAAATAATTGAATTTGTATGTTTTTTGTTTATTTGTTTTTTGTTTTTCAGAGAAAGATGCTGAATCTATGGAAAGAGAAGACAGAAAGATGGTGCCAGTTGTGAACCAGGATGTTGAGTTGGATGAAATACAGGATGGTGCTGTGACACCTTCACAGTCGCTTCAGTGCCTGTCACCAAAGAAGAGTAAAAGTAATTAATTGTGTAAAATAATTTCAAACTTTTTTGTTATCTAAGATGAGTCTCTTGTATTTTATTTTATTTTTTATTATTCTAATGAACTCTGCAATTGCAGAATTGTCTTCAACTCCAAAATTAAGTCTTGTATGGGCTGGACAATGTTTACAATTTTTTTTATTTGTTCTTTTGTGTTGAGGCTTCAAAGCAATGATGATGAGATGGACAGACACTTTCTACCTGATTGATTTAGGGAAAAGGTTACAGCAGACCATTCTTGTGATTTGGTTCTCTAAAGACGTGCAATGTTGCAGATATCAACACGTTATGCTTGTTAAAATTCTTTTTGACATTCTCGACACTCAAATTTGAAGTCTAACACTGAAAAATACACCCTGAATGCTTATCATTTAAGGTCATGACAATGCCTATCCCAAGCCAGTACAAATCAGCATGTGCTAAAGTATGTAAAATCCTGTTTTCTTTAAGTAAAATATTAAAAAACAATGGGGATTTTTCTTTTTTCCAATTGCAGGTCGCAGACCATTCAAGAGAAAGATGTGGGAGAAAGAAGAAATTGCAGCTGTAGAGAAACACATGATGTCCTTCATAACCACCTGTTGTGTTCCAAGAAAAATTGACTGTGATAAGTGTCTTCAAAAAGAAAAAACGGCACTTAAAAACAGGGATTGGCTGGCCATAAAATTCTATATCAAGAATCGGATTACATCTCTTAAAAACAAAGTTTAATATGCCATTCAACTTGGACAGTTGCTTGTCTCGGACAAGTTTTTCATTTTCTTTTTTCCATCTTTTCTAAGTTTTGAAAACAAACTATTTCAACTAACAACAGTTTTGTAAAATCTTAAGTGTTTTAGTTTAAAAAAGAAGTGCAAGTGGGGGGTTTGATGCTTTTGTTCTTTTCTGATCTGCTCAAAATGTTTTCCATTTTAGAACCATTTTGCTTTTCAATGAAACTTTAACATTTTGTGAGCTTTGAACATTTTAAAAACAGGATTTTAAGTTTAGACCCGAGTTTGAGAAATTTGTGAGGAAAACAAAACTTCTGTATAGTCAGTTTTGTGAAAATATGTTTCATCTAAACAGAAAATGTTTATTGGAGTTTAAGTTAATAACAAAATAAATGTTTTTGTTAGATAAATATGCCTTGGTTCTTAATTTCATATAAAGATGTAAAAAAAAAGTTTCTATTTCTAATAAGGATTTAAAAATGTAGTGGTCACCTAGGGGTGGAATAAACAGTTCCACCTGTCTTTGACCTTACTCTCAGAAGGCCTCCTTCAGAGAGACTGAACTCAGTTCATTTAAAGTCATAACAGGTTTTCTTAAACAGTAAAGAGACATTTTCTTATTACTCTGATAATAAACAAAATAATCTTTTATTCATTATCCATTAACCACAGGGAACCTCTCAGACCAGACCAACACTCGGTCTTGTTTATTTTTGCTTACCAAAGTTCCTCACAGAGAAACTTTTGTTTTGAAACTTCCGAGCGGAGGCTTTCTATTTTTGAGATGGATACTGAAAAACCTCATCTCTGATCTTCAATTAGCAGCAGCCCAGAGAAGACGCTGGAGGAGTAACTTAAAATGCCTCGAAAGTCTCCAAGTGGATGAGGTTCCGAGAAGTTCTTCACCAAATTGGACGATCTTTCCTCCGACTTGAGCCGTGGTGGGTGAGACTAACCCGGTCAAGGTAATGGCTGTTGTTACTGAGCATACCTGAGGTCTTTGCTGAATTCGTTGAGACGTCTGCTCTTTCTGGTTAAAATCCACATTCTTTAAAGGTTAAAGTTAAAATAACTGACCACTCTTCCTCCTTTCTTCCCTTTTAAATTATGCTCTGCCAAAACTTAAAAAAGTGCAACAAACAAATGGTTT
The DNA here is from genome assembly GCA_038048925.1 of Garcialebias charrua. NCBI lineage: Eukaryota > Metazoa > Chordata > Actinopteri > Cyprinodontiformes > Rivulidae > Garcialebias > Garcialebias charrua. The sequence goes on along the minus strand of JBBPBX010075928.1, from coordinate 4,290 downwards.
ATTAACATCTAAACCTAATAGTTTGTTAAACTTTTTATAGGAAATTAATCTCACAATAAGCTGTACATTAGTGATTTATTTGATTCATTAAATAAATGATTTGTTTATTTGTGATGAATTCATTGAGTACGACCATCTTATTGTGTGTTTTGTCCATTCATTTTTGTATGAAGATATTACCAAAAATAAAGTGATCCTTGCTAAAATAATTCCTTATAACTAAGAAGTGTGGGGGTGAACCTTACAAAAGGATGCATTTTTTTCTGCTTGCATTTATTCACTTTTAAGTACTTTGGGCTATGTAAGCTTGGTAAACCTGAAAGTGTATTAGTGGTCCTGTGAAAGATAGAAAAACTGGTTTGTGTGCTTACTTGGTCCCCATTAAGTACTAAATGTCAGAAAGGTCCCTAGTAAGTACTAAATGTTAGAAAAAGTCCCCAAGAAGCGTGTTCTAGTCATGTCAGAAAACTAAACTTGATTATTTTGAATATTTGAAGATGGGTGTTTGTTCCTTGCCACTCACATACTTTGCCTGATTTTTTTCAGGCCTGTAGAACCTCTAGAAAGGGTGGTTCCCACAATGCATGGCCCGGTCTTGGGGCCCCACAATGTAACAGTAACAAGGCTGTGTGTGTGTGTGTGTGTATGTGGTGCTTGGAAGCCAAACAAAACACATGAAGCTGCAAGCTGAACGTTTTGTCTTCTTTGGTGGTCTGATGCTGCTCCTTGCTGAAGTCGACCTTCATACTTCTGGTCTGGTCCAAACTCTTAATGAAAAATAAACAAACAAACAACATTAAGTCTATTTTATCACATGAAAAACTGCAACACCAGAATAAAATTTTAACTTAAATTCTAGCATTTCTTTTCTTTAGACTTTGCAACATGAGACAAACATGATGAAATGGGTCATGTTTCACTTTTTTTAACCCGTTTTTGTTCTTTTCATGGCCGTATGTCAAACTCGTAGCAATTTCATGCAATAAAAAACACAAAGCACTTACTGCAAAACAAACCAAATAATTTTATAAGTTGCGTTTATATTTTGGGGGGTCAAAAGTGTGAAATTTAAGTCTTCACATAAAGAAATATCTTAGCATGACAGCCATGTTTAATTCCCTTCATCGCTGAATGGATTCCAGATGTGGAGCGTGCAGTTCATGGCCTCTCTGTCCCCGTTTCAGAACTCTGATGTTCTCGTTATGGCCCCTCGGTGAGATGACATGAACACTGCGTGTAATGATAACAGGAAACGAACTGAATGGCCTCCTCCCTCATTATGACACTTATTTCAGCCTGTGCAGCTTCATGTTCCTTTCATCCTTTTGCTGCACGATCTGCATCATATCCTTTCTGCTGGTCCTTCAGTCCCTTCGTCCAGTTTGTTTTCCCGTCTTCATAAAGAACAATAGACTTGGACTGTCATAACCACAGAAGACTAAATAATTTCCAGAATGTGAAGAATGTTTCACTGATGGGTGCCTTCGATAAGCAGCAGTCATTCTGACACCCGCTATCACTGCATGCCAGAGGACCGAGATAATTTACACAACCTGCTCGCTGCCTTGATCTGATCGGGGCTAAACAGATTCTAAACAAAAAGTAACATTTTGAATCGCTCGCCATCCAAGATCAAAAGGTATAACGTTTTTGACTGAAGGGTAAGAACAATTTACAAACAGACTATCATTGATGTACAAAGTATTTTTGCTGAAAACTTTGGCATTAACTGTTCAACCCTGTATGTTAGCAAAATATCACATGAACCATTGGACAGAGGTGAAACTCACAAAATAATTATTGAAGGTAAATCTACAGCAAAGCTGTAGATTTTCTCCGCTGGCCTGGAGATGAGTGTTGACAGCAGAGTCCTGGCCTGATGATGTTGATCTTCTGTGCTGGGCCATCCTTTTGGCCAATGGCTGTTCAGTTTCCCCGATAGAAGACTGATCACAGCCCTCCTGACACCGAACAGCATACACAATATTACTCTGTTTGTGCCAGGGCCGAACCAGTTTTTGCCATAATGTATTTTGGGGTTTAAAAGCCACTGGGACGTTTTCTTTTTTCTTTTGCGTTCCCTTGCAATAGTTTTGCATTCCCTCGCAATAGTTTTTGCGTTCCCTCGCAATATAGTGTAACCTCACAGACAACAGCAACAATGTAACAGACACCCGTATTTGAGGTTCATGCAGGAGTTTATTTGGGGCTATCCACCTTATTCCTAGCCCCCATGATGCCTTGCGCGAATTATGGGAACGACTTCCGCCGGAAGTGAGTGCAGCAGTTACAGCACAGTCTACTGGCTGTGTATTTTTCACGTTTTTTGTTTTTGTTTTGTTTATTTCTAATTAATTGCAATGGTTACTTCGTGTTGGGTTAGTGGGTGTTCCTGTCGGGTAGACGTTTGTGCAAAGCGCAGTTTTCACTTAATCCCAAAAATAAGTAAACGTGAAGGATTTATCTCATCGGAGGATCGAGCTGACAGCTGCCCCTCCTCTGTCCGAGTCTGGCTCGGATCTGCTCTCGAAGACGTCGTGTTCAGATCACATTTTCTCCGGTAAACAAAATATTCTACATAAATCATTTTGTGAAACAATTTCAGAACAATGTTAGAGTATAATTTTCTCTGTGTTGGAGCTGTTTTTGTTGTTGTTGTTTTTTTCATGATTTAGCACCATCTACTACTGTGGTATTAGCATGTAGTGCCACACGGTAGCATCTGTTAAAGTATTTACTAAACAAATCTGTGGATAAATAATATAAACACATGTGTGTGTAATACATTTGCAGTACATACATACACTGTGTGCACACTGCATATACAGTATATACATACATACAGTATTGTTTGTACTGTTTTAATTTTAGGTCCCTGTTACTCTCATGTGAATAAAGCAGTGGGATGCTGTCTGTACAGAAAATATTCCATAACACAAGTTCATCTTTTGGTATTGCTACATTTATTTAATTTTTTTTTTTTTTTCAGGAAGGCCTGCACACAAGTCAAACACAGACTGGTCTCCCACACTGAAGTTGACAGACACACTTACTCTGAGACGCAGGAGCAGAAGAACAGCAGGTAATGACACAAGCACCTGGCACAATAATTCAAAAATATTAAAGTAAATCTAAGATAAAATTACTGAAATCAATATAAAATTGAACATATATCTTTGTGAATGAGTAAAAATTTTAGGAGCAACTGTATTTATTTTTTCTACTTTGAGTAGCAAACTTGGTCTTATTTTAGATTTGGTGATGCAAACATGACAGTTTATTATTCTTTTTTTTTTTTTTAAGGTCCAGATGAGTGAAGGGCCAAGTTCCATCGTCTTGGATTCCGGAGGGGTTGGCTGCTTGCTCCAGTCGTCCAGTGGTCCCACATGATGAGGAATCTGTTCCAGTTTGTTTAAAATCAGAAACTGCCCATCATTCCTTGTTGAAGAGTGTTTTTGATCTGGTATTTATTCTGGTATTTATTCTGCATCCAATCATTTTCATTAAAAGACATCAAATCACCCACAGTTCTCATATTGTATTCAGTTTCAACTGTTTTTAGTTTATAATTCTAGCTTTTATTCTGAACTTTATTAGTCTCCTCCTGGAGGAGGAACCATACAGCAACATGCATGTTTTTAAGTTTTGTACTTGTCAATAAAAAACTAAACTGGTAAAACATCTAGATTTTTTATTTGCAGTATACTTCTCATTAGACATTAAACAACATATCTTATTGAAATAAAGAAGGTGAAACTTAGCGCAATTGTTTTATTCAAACTAAAGGAAAGCACACGTTCATTTAGCAATGCCTGTTTGTAGCAACACCAAATGTACTTCAAACGCAGATTTATTTATAGAAATTATATTTTCACTCATTTGTTGCTGTGGTACATAACTGCACACAAACTTCTGGACCAACTGGAGCTTCATCCATCCCTGGACCAACTGGAGATTCATCCATCCCTGGACCAACTGGAGCTTAATCCATCTCCTGGAACTCACCTTATGCAGAAATATAACAGAAAGTAAGAAAGTAAAAGTACAGTATTCATTCAACCTTTATTTATACAGGCTAGCTAGCCTCGTTGAGCCACGGGGATTCATTTACAAGAGGGACCTGTCTCACTCACACCCAGGGTCAATTTAGAGTTACCAATTAGCCTAACATGCATGTTTTTGGACTGTGGGAGGAAACCGGAGCACCCGGAGAAAACCCATGCATGCACGGAAAGAACATGCAAACTCCACCCAGAAAGGACCCCGGAATGGGATTTGAACCGGGGACCT
>JBBPBX010075927.1:3023-17238 GCA_038048925.1 Garcialebias charrua | reverse complement strand
ATTCTCTTTAATAGGCTGATGTATTCTTAATATGTGCACACATGAATCAGAATGCTGCCTAAAGTTGAAATTTATGTCAAGCTGAGCTTTTCAGAGTTGTTTTAAGAAGGTTGCCACGTGAATCAGAGCCTAATCTAAATCTCTTTAGAACTGGTGGCTATGAGTCTGGCTGTCCTGAACACTATCTTTCTCTGTTATCCTGCTCAACCTTCAGAATTTCACCTCTCTGACCCGAACAAATTCACTCCCGTTTTCTGGGAAGCAACCAATAAAGGGCGAGATACACTCGAGCGTCCTCACGATACGCCTATACGCAGCGTACGTACGCTGTGGCAAAAGCGTAGCCCCGCGTAGCCCCTCAGGGCATGTACGCGCAAAAGTATTTTTTTACTACGCATACGCGATGCGCATACGCGATGCGCGGTGTCTGACCTAAACTTCCCCGGCGCCGGACTGTTTTGTATGTTACACAAATTAAATAAATTCCTCTTTTTTATCGCTGATCGGGCCTTTTCTTTTGTTTTTTTGCCTAAAGTCAAGTAACCGCTTCTTCCTCCGTTCACTCGATGAATGAAATGAATGAATTCAGGTCCTACCTGGGTGCGCGATGTTTTATATATTCCCTGGTGGGCTGTGTGCTGCAGGAAAAGCACTCCCTGTTATTATTTTTATTTCTGAGAGAACTTTTTATAACATATATAGTAGAAACACCGCATGAACACCGCAGCGGTCTTCAGCGAGCTGCTCATGATAGGTTTCACTTTGAGCTGACTGAAATCTGTCAATCATTTCAGTAGGCGTGTCAAAGTGACCAATCAGCGAGCTCAGTTGAGTCCCTTCCGTGTGCTGCTGCTCATATTACAACAAGGAGAACGAGAGCGTTTGAAAGCTGATAGTTTCTTGAAGTATAGCAGCAAAAACATACGCACAAAATATGCGCGTATACGCGCGTATACGGAGTCTGCTTCAGTGTATCTCGGCCTTAAGCGAGAGGGATTTACTGGGTCAACCTCCCCTTTTTAAGGCTTCACTTCCTGTCGGAGCCCAGAGTTTGCTGAGGTCCTCAAGCCATGAGGTTCCCCAAAGAGCTGAATGAACGCCAGTCACACGCTAAGGACATGTCATTCAGTTAAAAGATTTATGACATGCCAGTTATAAATCCATTTCAAGCTGTAAAAAGCTTTATTTTAATGAAATTCCTTCAAGGAAGCTTTTATCTTGAAAAGCCAACCGGAACTGAGGTCGTTACTTCGGTGAGGTGGAAGCCGTCTTGTGAGCGAGCCGTTGCAAAAATGGACGCCGGTCGCCTGTAAACCGTAGCACGAACGGACAGTTCGTGCACGTGAGGTTGGGACAAGTTTACCGAAGCAGAGACCAAGAATCTTCGCACAGGTAAAACGTTGATGTCCATTCGACCGAGTCGAGCGGAAGCCGCCGAGGAACTGCCATGTTTCTGGTTAAAACACATCAAGATAATGCCTCTCCTCATCCTCCATCTTCTTTAATCCTCCATTTTCTCTTCTATGAAACTTTCTTATTTTAAGTAACTAAACTTTAAGTTATTGTGCCAGCAGAGATATAAGTTAATAACACCCATAACTTGTGTTCTGTTGTTCCTATGAAATTACGGACGCGTGTTTCATCTATGCTGAAGTAAGTTATAGGAAATTTCGATCGATCCAAACATGTACAAATGTGTGATGTAATTTATAATTATGTTAAATAAATGGTCCAGTCCTACTGTACCAACATAAGTTTAACGTTTCCTGTGAATTACATCTGGTCTAGTCACAGAATTATTGACATTGATCTAAAAAGAGAGAACTTGTGAATATTGATGATTCATTGTTCTTTAGTTTTAGCAGGTCGCTTTCGTAAATGAGCCCATGAGGTTCAAAAGATTTACCTGACTAAATAAAGGTTGAATGAATGAATGAATAAGTTTGTGTCAGATAAAATCTACTCAAATCTTTCATCTGGAATATTGTACAATCAGTAAAACTGACTAGTATTATATCCCTACAGATACATCAGTGAAACAACAGCATCTTCAACTGTTTTGTGGTTCATAATCTGAAGAATCTCACATTTTCTCTTTCTGGTCACTAAGATGAGGCAACAACTTTATCATCTGAGGCAGCGGCGAAGATTTAAGGTCCACCCACCCTCTTTAAAACCTACAGAGCAGCAGGTCAGTGCTTACTGACAAGGAGCATCACTTCATGGGCCAGGAGCAGTGAGTAAAAATCTCTTCATAGTGTCATGAAAGCAGATGAACGCTGCATTAAATTGGCCCCATCCTCACACAGGACATTTTTGTCCGACGCTGCAGGAACAGAGCAGGTAAAGTCATTCAGGATTCCTCCCACCACAGCAAATATCTTCTCTGCCTGCTGAACTCTAATGGTACGTCCACACCTAACTGCAGGAGCCTCCAGTTTACTTGCAAAGTCAATGGGGCCTCCATGCGCGTATTGGCGTCGGGCGTCACGTCACGTGCGTGTTGAGCGTGCTGGAAAGCGTTTTTCCGTGCACGTGAACCCGCGTCAGCCTCCAAAGCACGCCTTGACCATGCTGAAGATTTCGCCGTTCAAACGTTCAAACGCCGTTCAACTCTCCCTGATTGGTTGATCAGGGAGAGTCGGGGGGAGAAGAGAGGGGGAGAGTCCCTATGTGACGCGGAAACGAGGGGGCGGGGGTATTGCGCAACTATGTGACGTATTGTTTGTGGGACACAGAAAAGACCCGCGAGGTCGTGTACTATGGAAGAGAAACTCATTGTAGCTGTGTGTTCGCGACAAGTCCTTCACGACCAGTCAAGTCTGCTCTACAGAGACAGAAATAAAAAGCTCCTTGCCTGGCGGAGTGCAGTGGGGACTCGGTATACCGGTAAGCTCCTCCCACACACCCCGCCGCCACACCGCCACAGTTTCGCTTTCTGGTCTGGACACCACTGTGGGTCCAGTGCGTCCACTTGCGTGCGTGACAAGCTTTTTGGAAGTTAAAACGCTGATTAGGTGTGGACGTACCATTATGACCAAGACTGAGAGAACAAACAGGGTTTTTCAATGTCTATCATTGCTTTATAAATTAGGTTATTCATTTATTATGAAGTTGATGCTGATTGAGCATTCATAAATGTATAAATGTATGTGAGAACACTGAGAATATTTAGTCCTCCTCTGCTAGATCCCAGTCCTTCCATCATTGGGTGGTCCTCCATGAGAAGTTTTGTTTTCATTCTTCTCTTGCTCAGTAGATCTATTTAAAGTTGATGTTTCTGAACACCTGGCCTTGCAGCACCCTTGGTTTTGTTTTTAGATTCATAATTATTTTTATTATTTCTTGCCTTCACTCACCTGCATCTGGAGACTTTTACTAACTTAATGGATTTGGTATTGCCAAGTCAAAGGAATGCTTGAACGTTTTACAAAACAGTCCTAAAACATTTGACACAGACTACCACAAAGCTTGTTTTTACATGCCATTCCAAATGCATTTATGATTAACCTAAATTTCTAAATTGCTGTAACTCAGATGTCAAGAAAATCAGATTTTCTCAAGACATTTGACAAAGCATCCAAGCTACCTTGACAGTTGTTTATTTTGTCTTTTAATCCTACCAGCATATATCTTTCCTCACTAATAAGGGCAGGTTTTTGACCTGCTAAAGAACATGCAGTACAGGCGGCGTGTGCTTGTGCAACAGCTGAACGTACATGGTGGCTCGCCCCTCAACAGTGTTTGACGGGAATTTTTCATTGCCTGTGTAGAGTATGTAAACACAGAAAGCTGATGTTGGTTAAAATGCTGTTTGAATCCAGTCCCTTTTCACAGCTGTGTCATAAGCAATGACGGAGACGCAGAACACGCTCAGCTCGACTAAATGTGCAAAAATCATAATAAACTTTCATCCGACTGAGTGCTGAGAGCAGCTCTGTGTTCCTCCAACACCTTTCCCCCTCAGTGGCAACATTACAGCCACAAACAGCACGGAATCGAGTCATATGGTTTCACTTTTAAAGAAAAGTTTGCAGCGGTGAAGCTCATGTTTCCATTTGGGAAGGTGTGGTCTTTTCTATTTAGGTCACAACAGGACTTTGAAGATGTTCCCTGTGCATCCACACAAGTTTAACATTTTATTTTATTCACAGCCCACTAGAGAGTTTGAGGAAGCAGACTTTTTGAAAAATGAAAGGCTTCTGCTTTGAGTGAGGCTCGCCACATACAGTACAAGTGCAGGGTAACAACCAGAAGGTGACTTGGAGTGTGGATAACTTTTGAATACTGTAAGTCAAAAAACACTGTTTGAGATTCCTGATGGCCCACATCTGAGTCATACATCTACAACTCTCCATGAGCTGCATACCAAATAGTTTTTCATGTGTGCAAAGAATGCACACGTGGAAGTGGAGAGAGAGGAGGACACAGTCTGGCTGGAGCTCCCCCTCATACCACAGGATGAATAAAGAGGATGCTTTATTGCCCAGTGGTCCTGCACGCTCTTGGACAGTCACAAACTGTAGCGCTGAACTGAAAGCGTTTTACCAGACAGCCAAACAGATGTTAGCAAGGAAAACTTGCTTGTTGTGCCTACAAAAACCAAGAAGGCTCATTAATCGAGTGAATGAGTTACATTATGTTCGACATGTTGATTTTACTTTGTGTCTATTGCAGAAGAAGTCTGCTGCTGATGTGCTCTCGTCCATTTGTAAAAGGCTGGAATGTGTCAGAGGGGAAAAAAGGAGCTGAGTTCATGACTTCACCCTACAGAAACAAAGGATATTCTGGTTGTGTGTGTGTCATCATCTTAGAATTACCTTACTGGTAAGCTTTCCAAACCTCTAAACTATGAACAGATGGTCATAATGTTTGAACACACTGTTCAGATTTTTAAAGACGGATCTCTTCATTCCTAATGGGATGCTTCCCTGATTGGACACAGGTGGAAATAAGTCATTCACAATGAACTGCTGATGTCATGAGAAAAAAATCTCTTCATTACAATTTAAATACATTACTACAAATATTACCAAAGGAATATCCATCCATTATCTTTTCCTGCTTCTTCCTTTCTGGGTCACAGGGGTCACTGGTGTCCATATCCAGCAGTCACTGTGCGAGAGGTAGGAGACACCCATGACAGGTCTCCAGTCCATCACAGGGACACATTGAGACAAACGAGACAAACAAACCTTCACTCTCTCATTCACACCTAGAGACAATTTAGAGTTAACAATCAGTCTAACATGCATGTTTTTGGACTGTGGGAGGAAACTGGAGTACCTGGAGAAAACCAACACATGCACAGAGAGAACATGCAAACTCCACCCAGAATGGTCCCCGGACTGTGATTTGAACCGGCAAACTTCTCGCTGAGAGGCAGCAGCTCTTCCAACTGTGCTACAGTACCGTCACAAAAGGAATGTTATTATATTTTGATTTGAGCCTGTTTGAGAGACTTTATTTAATGCTGAATCAGGCTGGCCTCATGGTAGCCTGGTTAAAACCAGACTCTTGTCCTTCACTTCGCTTCAGACAATGGTCTGGGACTTCTCCATTGAAAAACGATTCTTGCTGGAGGCGTGGCCTCTGCCTGAGGAACAAAACCATTGGATCTTAGAAAAATTTTGAACAGGTAAAGCATTCTGCTCCCTCCCCCTCAGAGCTCTGCCGAACTTGACATCTGCTCCGCCTCCTGCTGAATTTTCTCTCGCTGCCTGCATTCTGTGTTTATAACGTTTGAAAAAAATTAAATAAAACCATGTAGCGCTGGTCCAGAAGACCAGAAAATATGCAGGGACTCGGGCAGCAACGTAAAACCCTATTTTAATTCTCTCGTGACAACCTCAGTCATTTCCTTATTCTTTGCACCGCGCGGCGCCGGAGAGAGAGGAGGAGGGAGCGATCACTTGACTTTTGGCAATAAAACTAAATAAAACTCCAGATAAGAGATTAAGAAGGGGAATTTAACACATTTGTGTCAAATATAAAACAGTCCTGCATCGCTTTGAATGAGAGCATGCGGCTGCGCGCTGGCTCTGGCTGCGCTGGGACAGGTGGCACTCAGCGGAGAGGAGGAGGACGAGGAGGGAGCGATAACTTTACTTTTGGCCAAAAAAAACAAAAGAAAACTCCAGATAAGGGATTAAGAAGGGGAAATTAATAAATTTGTATCACATATAAAACAGTCCTGCATCGCTTTGCATCGCTTTGAATGAGAACATGCGAATGCTCGCTGGCTGCGCTGGGACAGGTGGGTGCGTGGGTTAGGGGCCAAAAACTCTGCCCCTTCTGTTCTCTGATTGGTCCGGTCAATAATCTACCGGAGAAATCCTTGTCTATGGGAGAAGTCCCAGACTGTGAAGTGAAGGGAAATGAGAATTGAGCGGAGCTGTGCAGGAAGGCGAGGGCCAGGCTAGCCTCATGGTATAAAACTAATTATTTTATGCTAAAATTAAAAACGGAAACAAAATATTTTGGGAAATACTGTATAACTTAGCTCAACTCAACTTTATTTATATGGCGCTTTTCAAATGCAGAAATAACTCAAAGTACTTAACAGTATACAAAAATACTATATTTTAAACAAAAAAATCAAACCTATGTCACACAAAATAATAAACAAACAGAATTAAAAGAACATTGAGGCAATAAATTTCAAAGCAACAAAAATCAAATGTAACTAAATATATAAAATCACTGTATAATAACACATGATAAAACATAAAAAATATTTACACAGACAATTCAAAATAACATTATGCAAAAATTTGGAAATTGACAATTTAAAAATAAGAGCTGCCATAAAAAAAAATTTGAGCTTTATTTTGAAATCAGGGAGCATGTTGGTGGTTGATTCTGATTCCAGAGGAGGGGAGTCTCCAAACCAAAGACTTTCTCACACATTCTAGTTTTAGAGATTCTTGAACCCAATAAGAGACCTGCATGCTGGGAACCAAGGTCTAGTCTGGCTGTAAGAGACAAGAAGCTGCTTTAACTATGATGGAGCGATGCCATTTAGTGATTTACTGTATATGTAATGAGGAGGGCTTTGTATTGTACTCTGCTAGTGACAGGAAGCCAACAAGCTTAAACAGTACAAATATGGTCTCTCCTAGAAGTACCTGCAAGTACTCATGCTGCAGCTTTCTGAATAAGCTTCAGGATTTGCAAATAGTATTCAGAACGATGGGCTAGAATAGCATTACAGCACTCTAGTCTGCAGGTGATGGAGGCATGGGCCAGATTTTTAGCATCACTTTGAGTGAGTTGCTGTTTTCCTTTCTTTCTGTTTCTGCAGGGGTTGCAACAGCGGGGGAACTCACAATAGACCTTTTACCAGTTGACGTCATCGTGCATGCGCACTCGCATTATTGAGAGTTTACCGGAACCTGGGGCTAACGCCGCCTAACCCTACTGGAGTGTTTTCATTACTGCCAACGGTCGCGATGGTGAAATATGACTTTTATTGTGTTTATAATTGTTCGAGGCAACGTAAACGAGTTAAAGAAGAAGGTGAGACTTGTTCGTTTTACCAAGTCCCTCTAGGAAAGTTGAGTAAAGCGATTAAAAGAAGGAAGTTGTGGCTTCAAGCGCTTCGTTGGCAGGACTTCACCCCGACACAAAACAGCAAAGTGTGTAATTGGCATTTTTTATCTGGCATGGCCATTAATGACCCAAACTCCGTGGATTACGTTCCTACATTACATCTTGGATATGGGAAACAGACAAAACAGAGAACAACCTCCCGCAGCAGAATGCTACTGGACAGTTGATAAGCTAGCAGCTAGCTAGTTCTACTAGGCCTCGCTGTACCTCAGTCCACTGCCTGTGTTGAAGTTTCAACCTGCGACATGCAAGGAGATTCTTCCTTCAACCCCCCTGAAGAAATAACAGGTGAGTAAAATGTCATCAAACATGCAGCTGTATAAAAATGAACAGACCACTGCACTGTTATCCTGTAATCATTTGAACTCTTTCTGGGTTGAAAAAATATAGTAGTTTCCACAAGACAAACATGTTTTTTTTTTTTTACATTATTTGAGGTCTGACAGCACTGCATCTGAAAACATTTCAGCCATTTCTCTGTTTCTGTAAGTTATTCGCACAGTTTTGCTGGGAGCATCGGTGACATGCTGTCACAGAAATAAAAGTGCAATCATCCTGTCATCAATGTGTATAGGCATACAGTTTAACTATATATAAGACTGTTTTGTTTATTGTCAAATATGAATTAATACTTTCTTTGTTTTACAGCAGCAACTGGCCACCAGCAACTGGCCACCAACTCCTTGCTGACAAAGGGTTTGATGTCAAGTCAGAGGTGGAAAAAAGGGGAGCTAGTCTGAACCTGCCCACCTTTCTGCGTCCAGGGCACAAGCAGTTCACTGAGGAAGAGGTATGTATTGTACAAGGAGTGTTGTGGCCTTTTGTAACACTAAGTGCAATAAAGTAAAAATATCTTTGTAAGTACAGGTGTTTCCGGCAGCGTGTAACTGGCCCGGCGGGGCACAAAGATTTGCTTGCCCGCTGGGCCGACACGCATTTATGGACCTGTCAGGCCTGTCATGATCCAAATATATTTATTTTAAATAAATTCAGTTGACCGTGACATCACATTGGTTGAAGTTTTTGAAGGACATCATGCTAATCCAATGAAAACTCACAGCACTCCTCAGCTGGCTGTCGTTCCCTCCCCAATTTGACCAAATTTATATACTGTATTCAAATCCATGTTTATTACAGTAATTGATTACTGAAATAGTCCACACATCCAAAAACAGACATTGATTGTAGTACATTAAATTTAGAAATGAACACACCAAACTTTAAATATAAAGCAACTATGCTCTAATTTGACTTTTAGTAAAGTGGAACTTTTGTTTAGTTAAATTTTTTAATCTGTTAATATACAAATGCTGTTTTAGTCACATTTTAGGATTTTGAATCTCACTAGATAAAAAAAGTGCATTTACAACAAAACAGGTCAGTCTCTCTTATCATGGTGACCTAACCAGGCCGAAAGAAAATCCTCTTTGTTACTCTGCTGTGGTCAGATCTGTTCTCTAGTTTATAGTCCAGCTCTCTGGTCATCCAATGACTTAGTACCAGAACCCCATAAACATTAAACTGTCTAAAGTCTCCAAGTTGTCAGAGAAGGCATCAAGATGGCGCCAGTGCTTGAGGCTGTCCGTCTGTCGCTCTGGGTTTGGATTGTTTTATTTCTTTGTTTTGTGCTCAGCACTAAGTCTGTGCTTGTGTACAACCGCCAGTTCCTCCTGGATTTTCAAAATGTTGTTGGCAACCTCAGTGCCTTTGATTATGGTGGACAGAAAACTTTACCCCCGCTCCTGTCAGGAGTCCCAGCTGATCTCCTCAGGGCACCTACGCTGCCCCACCGGCGGAAACGCTGTCGTTACCGCGGTAAACGTGGAGGACAGCTGGTGAAACTAAAGATCTGCCTGGCCCGTTCTACATCCATTTCTCAATCAAGAAATGGAGTATTTCTGTCTTTCTCTGTGCCTTGGCGTTTCCTGGATCCTGTTGACAGCTGCCTGCTACCTGTCACCGGCCTGGGTGCGGGCTTTCGCCCCCACCGCTCCTGCTTCTCTCGTCTCCACCGGCGCAGAGTGAACCTGCAGAGCCTGAAGACGCTGCCCCGGCTGAAGATGCTGCCCCGGGTCCTAGCGCCCGTCAGTTTACAGGCTGCAGTTACTGCCAGGATTGGCCTGGTGAACGTCAGGTCTGTAACAAACAAAACCTTCATCCTACGGGACTTTTTCACTTCCCATCATTTGGATTTATTCTGTATCACAGAGACCTGGGTCGAGGCTGATGACTTCAGTGTTTTTGTTGAACTTGTTTCCAAGATGGCGGCGCAAGCACTCGCTACGGCTTCTCTCTCTCCCGAGAGCACTGTGTTTTTGTCTTTGTCCTGCATGCCGCAATGTGCCGTCACGTCTCAGTCATGTCTACGTGTTCAGAACGCAAGTACAGCCGTGAGTTCCTGATTGATGTTGGAAAAACCGCTCATTTGGGAATAAACAGCGAGCTCCAGGAGAAGCTACGGAACTGTGGCCTGCTCTGGAAGCCAGCACCGAGCCTCGCTTCATCGCGCCCGCAGTGGAAGCGCAACAAGCGGAGTGACTGCGACCTGCTCTGGGAGCCAGCACCGAGCCTCCCTCCATCGCGCCCGCATTGGAAACGCGACAAGCGGCGCGACAGGAAGCAGAAGCGGGGTAAGCGCGGAGGTATCGGAGCTAGGCTAGCAGCTAGCCCACACAAACCGGCGATCCCATCCATGGTTTTGGCTAACGTGCGCTCCTTGGACAATAAACTGGATTATATACGCCTGCTACGAACGACACAAAAGACTGTGAGAGACTGTTGTGTGTTTGTATTCACGGAAGCGTGGCTTAACAACAACGTTCCGTACCATGCTGTTCAGCTAGGGCAGCTAACATGCTACAGAGCAGACCGAACCCTCGAGGGAGGTAAGACACGCGGAGGGGGGCTGTGTGTTTACATCAACAAAGCATGGTGCCTGGATGCTACTGTGGTCCACAAACACCCCTTACGCAAGAAAAATATATTTTACAATATATTTTTCAACAATATATTGCATTTCATAATAATGTAATTTTGGGGTTGTTTGAAAGTATTTGACAAGATTAAGGTTACTGTGGTTTGTATCAGTTGATATGGATTATTAATACCCTAAAATTAAATTAAAATTACAGCATGAAATATATATTAAAATATATATTGAAAAATATATGAACACAATATATTGTAATATATGTAATAATATATAAGGAATTGCCGCTTTTAATATATTGAAAAATATATTAGAATATATATCTACACATATATGCCAAAATATAACAAAAAATATATCAAATAATATATTTAAAATATATTGTAAAATATATGAATTTAATATATTTTATGGTATATTAACCAATATATCTAAATATATTTTGCCATATATTGAAAAATATATGAACACAATATATTGTAATATATGTAATAATATATAAGGAATTGCCGCTTTTAATATATTGAAAAATATATTAGAATATATATCTACACATATATGCCAAAATATAACAAAAAATATATCAAATAATATATTTAAAATATATTGTAAAATATATGAATTTAATATATTTTATGGTATATTAACCAATATATCTAAATATATTTTGCCATATATTGAAAAATATATGAACACAATATATTGTAATATATGTAATAATATATAAGGAATTGCCGCTTTTAATATATTGAAAAATATATTAGAATATATATCTACACATATATGCCAAAATATAACAAAAAATATATCAAATAATATATTTAAAATATATTGTAAAATATATGAATTTAATATATTTTATGGTATATTAACTAATATATCTAAATATATTTTGGCATATATTTTTTTTACATATGTGGCTATTCTTTATATATTATATAATATATTGCATTATATATTACATTGGTACATTTGTCAATATATTTTAGAATATATATATATATATATATATATATATATATATATTTCACACATGCTTTTGAACAGTTAAACATTTTAACAATACACTAAATAACAGGATACAGTATTTAAAATGGAACTTCACTTTTATTCATTTACACAAAAAAAACTTTTTAACAAGTGCACTGGTTGCCAACAATGACACACAAAGAGGATCATGTAAACATAAGCAAGGCATAAAAGCACATGTGATTTATAAGCAAAAGAAAAGACAAAACAGCAAAATGTTGTAACTTTTTTTTTTTTTTGCATTAACTTCAGTCTTTCACATCCAGTCACAGTAAAACAAAACAAAAATATTGTTTTTGGAACAACTGAAACATTTTACCACTTGTGCTTGCATTTTAACAGCCCCAACTAGTAAATATGAAATAGTAAACAAGTAACTAGTACTTTGCTAAATCTGCTCAGTTTCATAATTTATTTTCTTTGGTTGTTTTCATTTATTTTCTTTCGCTTTACTTGAAAATTTACTTGAAAAACCAGTGCCTTAGTGTACAGTCCAGGAACCTGAAAAAGCTAGAAGCAGCACAAAAACAGCATAGAAAAGAAAATTCCCTTACTTTGATTGAAGTGGAGGTAGACAGGCTTATTAGGTGGTTCTCATTTTCAAACATGGATCATATGGAACTGCTTAGCCATTGAGCAATGATTCAACCATGAATGATGGGTACATGGGAGTCCAGATGTGAGTTGCACATAGCTTTTGGCAGGTCTTGAATGTTGGCCAACACGACTTCTCCCTCCATGATGATTTTCAGAGAGGCTGGACTGAGATGCAAGGAGGATGAGGGCACAGCACCTTCAGGTTCAACGAGGAGAATCCCAATGTCAATGTTGCAGAACAAGTCATCATCATCTGAGTCCTTAATAAATGACAAGAGCACAACAGAGACAATTATCGTTAAGCAGCCATCATTAATTGATCAAAAATAATGATTTCCATAAACGAATTACAATATTTGTCATATCTTCTGTTTTATCATAACATGCAGCCCTAGTTTCCTTGTGTAAATTGTGTATTAGTTTAAGCTCCACAAAAGGACACATGATCATGTGCTAGTGTGGAACGATACCGTATTCTTTCAGTTGTTTAAAACTATGCTCACAGGTTTTTTTTTTTTTCAAATACAGGAACTGTCACCAGGGTTCCCACATCTGTCTGTCCAGGCTCAAATCCCAACATTTATATTTACCCGTTATTTCTACTGATAGTCCCATTGAGTCACAAAAACTGTTTTCAAGAGACCTGTTTAGGGAGCAAATGGTGGGGGTTAAGAGCCTTGCTCAAGGGCCCAGAGTGGGGCAAATGAAGGTTGAGGCTGGTGTGGATGTTTCACCTTTTCCACCCACATTTTGACGTCGTTAGTCCTGGGAGTTGAACTGGTGACTTTCTGATCACTGGCCCATATACTCTAACCTCTGCTCCACCACTCCCTCATGAAACAGCATAGCATAAAACATAAGCATAACAGTTCATGACATGAACTCAACACAGCATAGCATAAGACATACGGGTAAATGAAAATTAAAGGGATAGTTTGGATTTTTCAAAGTGGGGTTGCCTAAGTGGTCAGCATGTAGATGGTGGACAGAATTTTCCCCAATTTAGAGAAGCAGCAGGAGGATCAGTGTAAGAAAATAAGCAGTGTATTTTTGTGGACATGGTCACAGCAATTTGTATTTTTAGACACTTTGAAAAATCTATGTTCATTTCAGTGTACACATTTTTATTATATTTTCAGCACCTTACATTGTTCCTTTAGGTCATCTTTGAGATAATAAAATTACTTACAAAGGCTGGTTTGTACATAGATATCATATATAGAACACTAGATACCCCATGGACTGCTCTCGCCTATTGGAGCCGACGAGATTTCAGGCGGCCATCTTGAAGACGTCGTCCGCTCCACTCAGCCTTATATATTTGGCTGGCATAATAAAGTATCAGCGCATTTAATCAATCATAACACGCTGAATAGTAATCCCATTGTCCCATATTTAAATTTTAGGCATACAGCTATTAAAACTGCATGTGTAGGAACGTATAGTTTAGCATATTTAAATAATTTTGGTGGAATACAATACTGTACTTTAACATATGTTTAGCAAGACACAACCAAAGATGCAATTTATTCACACACACATTACTGTATACATATTCAGATACTGTAATAATACATATATATTCAGATAAGCATATATATAACTATATAAATACATACTACAGTATATATATATTATATATATATATATATATATATATATATATATATATAATATATATATATATATATATATATATATATATATATATATATATATATATATATATATATATATATATATATATATATATATATATATATATATATATATATATATATATATATATATATATATATATATATATATATATATATATATATATATATATATATATATATATATATATATATATATATATATATATATATATATACATATATATATATATATATATATATATATATACACATATATATATATATATATATATATATATATATATATATATATATATATATATATATATATATATATATATATATATATATATATATATATATATATATATATATATATATATATATATATATATATATATATATATAT
>JBBPBX010075926.1:0-17238 GCA_038048925.1 Garcialebias charrua | reverse complement strand
ACATTGTTAAATATTATGCTAGCTAGCTGCCGTTGTAATTTGCTCTTGCAAAAGGAAAAAAAATCTGCAGTCTTTAATTGTGCAATATGAAATTGACATTAATGTTTATAAAATACCATTTGTATGAACTTCAGCAATCTGCTTTGATCTTGATCCTGTTTGGACTAGCCGTGAGCTCTTTTAGCTTTTTATCTCCAAATTGAAGCCTTTCTCAAATCTACCTACAACAGGTAAGATATTAATCGTTCAGAACATTTCTACAGAATCCACGTTCAAAAGATATAGGTTTAAAGGTCCAATTTTAATAGCTTATCCAAGTCTCACATGTCACCAAAAGTAAGCTTCAGCTCAAATCTGACATTTAAAACACACTCCAGCCTAACTCTTAGGTTCCTACTGTTCCAAACAGACTATTTTACTGTTTGTAGCTTTAAATGAACAGACCATGAGATTCAAACGTTTACTTCAGTGCAATCGTGACACCACGTCCATGGATGTTTGTTTTAAGGATCAGTTTATGAAATAGTCACAAAACAAGAAATGTGTTTTCTTGTAGATGAATTTGATTTTTTTTTTTTTATCTTTTATATTCCAACTAGTTTGACTTTCATAGGAGATATTTGTTGGTGTTTTTTTTCTTCTTTTTTTTTTCTTAAGAGATAAGAGATTTTTTTATTAACATTGCACCAGTAAACCAATACAACGTGATAATGTAAACACAGTCATCCAGAGGAGGGGCAGAGAATGTTAAGCTGCTGCAATTCAAAACACATGCATGTTCATCAGCGCGGCCATCTCTCATCCGTCCTGGATGAAGAGCAAAACAGATATGGAAAAAGGAAAAACACAGTAGGTATCATTTGTGATATTCAAAAAAAGAATCTATCAAAAGATTGCCTGAGGACACTCCATGATAAAGTCCCAAAAACTCTATCAGCATAAGCACAACCACACGAGACATTGTTGCAGTTTTGACGACATGCAAGGAGATATAGAGTCTGCGAGTAACTTCAGAGAACACAGTTCAGCAGTTATTCAGCTGGGCGTTATCCGAGGCACGCACAGAAATCTCTGGGGGGGGAGGGGGGGGGTCAGCAAGGGCACTTCAGCTCTACGCTCCAGGAGAATAGTTTCCAAACAGGCCTCTTTTCAAGGACGTGTGCAGAAACCAGATTAGATAGTCTTTTTGTTTATTCCAATCCAGACCACAGTGTTCTTTCTCACTGCAGCCTTCCAAGTCCAGACGCTGTTTCAGGGCCAAAATTCCAAATCATATGAGGTTCCGTTCTATGAACCCCCATCCGTGCCCTGTTGGAGCCCGGGCGGCTGTAAACGAGTTCCAATGCGCCCCGCAGGTCCGCGGTAGTCCACCGACGCACCCAACGTGCGATTGAGCTCATACAACAGCTGGGATGAGGAGCTCACGGCCCGGATCAGAGAATCTTGCTGATCAGGGAGTTTCGCCAGCGCGCTGATAGCCGCCGAAGCTCTCCTCAGCTTCAGGTAGCAGACAGCTCCGCCGATGCCAAAAAACAGAGCAGCTGCTACTAATAGTCCAATAATCCACAAATCTTCCACGTCTTCGACAGTCAAGACGGTCAGACACATAGGCTGCCACTGTCCCCACGAATCCATCATGTATCCAACCGCGTGTGTGTCAGAGGGACAGACAGCTTCTCCTGGCACGGTCCGCTTCGTGGAAAAAATCTTATCTATTGAAGAAACAGCCCAATTTATTAAATCCATCGCAAATTGGTTCGAGTGAGCGCTGAAGAGTCAGACGAGACAAAAAGCAAGCAGGGAGGAGGAAAAACTTAGGGAGGGAAGGAGCAAAAAGATATGCGACTTGCTTTGTTGAGAGCCGGAAGTAGGGGAGCAGGCTACAGCTGTTGGCAATCCAAAACACAACATTTTATTTTAAATATTGATATATGTTTAAACACAAGCCACAGTGTTTATTCTGGCCCAGATCAAGTTATTTTATTCAGTTTTATTCATTCAACCTTTATTTAGGCAGGTTAATTCCATTGAGCCTCGAGGACTCATTTACAAGAGAGACCTGGCAACAAACAAAGAATGATGACAACAGCAACAGTAGATTTTCCTTGAACAATCAACAATAGACAATCATAAGAGAGGCATACAGATTTTTTTTAACAAGTTAAAACAAATATTTCAAAGTAGCAAAACAGACAGATTATAAGGCAGATGTAGAAAATCAAAAACAGGAACATGTCTGCATTGGTTTTTGCCAGGATTCCAACAGATTCTTAAAACCATTTAGAGAGGTCAAGGTCGAGATCTTCAGATCTTTTTGTAAGATATTCCAGGAAGCAGGAGCGGAGTAGGAGAAGGCCCTTTTGCCAAGTTCAGTTCTCACTGACGGAACACTGTGATCATGTCCTGAGAGCGCACGCTGTAGCTGCACTCACGCAAAGACATGTAGGAAGAGATGAATGAAGACAACAGACCAAGAAGTGATTTGAAGATGAAAATGTACCAGTGGAAGAGTCTGCGTGAGGTTAATGATGTCCAGTTAACCAGTGAATACAGGGTGCAGTGGTGGGTACGATAATCACAGCCAGTTATGAATCTTAGTGCACCATGATAGACAACATCCAACATCCGCAGGGTGCTTGTAGGAGCATTCATGTAGAGAATGTCACCGTAATCAATGGAGGGAAGGAAAGTCACAGATACAAGGCGTTTCCTAGCATTCAGTGTTAGACATGATCTGTTTC
This sequence comes from Garcialebias charrua, assembly GCA_038048925.1. Lineage (NCBI taxonomy): Eukaryota > Metazoa > Chordata > Actinopteri > Cyprinodontiformes > Rivulidae > Garcialebias > Garcialebias charrua. The sequence continues at coordinate 14,497 of JBBPBX010075926.1, read as the reverse complement.
TGAAAAAGAAACCCAGTTTAACTTTCAGTTTCTTTACTAGGTTTTCCACGTGGAGTTTAAAAGAGAGATGCGAATCGACCAGGATACCCAAATATTTATAGGAATCAACAAACTCAATAGGGACACCATTTGAGGATAAAATCAGAGGAAGAACTGCTGGGACCGACTTCCTATTTGAAAAAAGCATCCCTTTGGTTTTATCAGCATTTAGGACAAGTTTGAGACGGAACAAATCTGACTGGATGATGTCAAAAGCGGATTGCAAAAGCTGGAAAGCCTTAGCAACTGTTTTAGCTTGACAGTAAACAACTGTGTCATCAGCATAGAAATGCAACAAGTGTCCCTGGGCAAGACACTTAACCCCGAGTTGCTCCCGGAAGGACTGGTTGGCGCCTTGCATGGCAGGCTACCGCTACCGGTGTATGAATGTGTGTATGAATGGGTGGATGGCTGGTACTGTGAAGCGCTTTGGGGCCCCTCATAGGGGGCTGGAAAGCGCTATATAATGCCCCTTTTCCACTTGCCGGTTCGGGTCGGTTATTGCGCAATATATGCGTGCCAGAAGCGAGCTGGACGCATTTTCCACCTCACATATGAGCCGCGCCGCACCGCGATTCCGGACTGATTTCAGAGCAGGGTTCAGGCGAGCTGTAAGCGTGCCGTCCTTCACGTCATAAACAGGGGCGTAGCCAGAATTTTATGAGGGGCAGTTTGTTTAAAAGAAATGTGGACCTTGAAAATAAACACTTCTCAGTAGCTCACTGGAAACGCATTGTTTTTTTTTTGCTGCTCCAAACCTTATCCAGACCAAGTGGGTTCGATTCCCACTTGGTATAACTTATTTTTTTGTTTTTATTTTAGATTATTTATTCATTCCAGATTAAAAGAACACAAGAAAACTATTTACAAAACAACAAGAAATAAAACAATACATGACATGAAAGGAAGCAGAAGAAGAAAATAATCTTATTATATCTGCCCCTTCTCAAACAAATGTTTTTTTTCAAACACTCGATTCAAACAACTACGTTTGTCTTTTATTGGGGAAAGGTGCATTGTGGGTCTTTTCAGAACAACAACAGATCCTCCATCTGAGCTTGTCCTCGCCCGCACCAAACCGAAGCGTAGCTGATCGTATTGTTGGAGCTCGAACATAATAGATATCATGGCAAAAGAATATACGGTAGGTAAGGGAACACTACCTCCACCACGTGTGAGAGAGTAGGATCCTACACCCCGCCCACCAAAGGGCTACAGAAGTGAATGGAGACAGAGCTACATGTGAGCCGATCCGAATTGAACCAGACCGGACCAGACTGATCCGCTCTGCGCCGAGCGAGTGGAAAAGGGGAATTAGTAAGCTCCATTTACCATCAGGGATGCTCTGACCTACATTACCCATGTAGATTGTAAAGAGGGTTGGTCCTAAGACTGAGCCTTGTGGTACACCATTGTTGACTGTTAAATAACTGGAAGAAGTACCGTTATGTTGAACACATTGCCTCCGATCGGAAAAATAGTTAGAAAACCAACCAATGGTGTGATCTGAGAAACAGATTTCTGAGAGCTTATGACACAAGACGTTATGATCCACAGTGTCAAAAGCTTTAGACAAGTCTAGGAAAAGTGCAGCACAATAATCCTTAGCATCCAATGCTTCAACGTAAGTAAGAACCTTCAGTGAAGCAGTCGTTGTGCTGTGTTGTTTCCTGAAACCAGATTGATGGAGAGGTAAGATGTTAAATGAGTCCAGATAATTTTAGATTTGAGAGTTTAGCAGTTTTTCTAGAACTTTGGCTAAACCAGTTTGTAATGCGTGAATTTATACGTGAATGAAAGTGCAAGTTCTGCTTTGACAGTCGTGTAAAACTGCAAGATCACAGCCGGTCTTTGTGTGCACGCCTCACCAAATGGGAGGTGACACTGTGACACTCGATGTACTTGTGCCATGAGTCAGCATGTTTAGTGTTCATGCTTATGAGCATCCTCTGCAGCAACACTGTCCTTGCTGGTATGAATAACAGCAGAAATTTTTAGAATTTTAAGTACTGGTCAGTCTACTGACTGTACCACATTCCAAATGAAAGGTTGAGCAGATTTGATCTGACCCAAATTCTTAGCATTTAATTTTAACAAGTTCTCTCTTTTTTGTTTTTAAACAGATTAAATGTGACCAGACAAGATGTAACTCACTAGAAACGTTAACTTATGTTGGTTCACCAGGAGATGAACCTTTTTATTAACAGAATCATAAAATTACATCAAACATTTGTATCAAGATTAGCTCTGATTTAGATTTCATATAAACTACTGTAGACAAGATTCACATTTAAAACAACAGACAAGTTAAGGGTCTTATATTAACTTTTCTGCAGGCACATTAACTTAGAGTTTAACTGGCTTCGAAGGATAAGTTTAGGAGGAAGAATGGAATGAAAGATAAGAGGGAGTGAAGAGGAAAATATCTTGATATGTGTAACCAGAAACCATGGCAGTTCCTCGGCAGCTTCCGCTCAACTTTGGTCGAATGGCCATCAACGTTTTACCTGTGCGAAGATTTTTGGTCTCAGCCCGGTAAACCAGTCCCAGCCTTATTAACCGTTCTGCTACGGTTTAAAGGCGACAAGCGTCCAGCTTCTAGTGGCTCGCTACAAATCGTCTTCCACCTCTCCGGGGTAACAGCTTCAGCTCCGGTGTAGCCTGGCCCTCGCCCTCCTGCACAGCTCCGCTCAATTCTCATTTCCCTTCACTGCACAGTCTGGGACTTCTCTCATCCACAAGGATTTCTCCGGTAGATTTTTGTTCGGACCAATCAGAGAACAGAAGGGGCGGAGTTTTTGGCCCCTAACCTACGCCCCCACCTGTCCCAGCGCAGCCAGCTCGCAGCCGCATGTTCTCATTCAAAGCGATGCAGGACTGTTTTATATGTGACACAAATTTATTAATTTCCCCTTCTTAATCCCTTATCTGGAGTTTTCTTTTGTTTTTTTCCCAAAAGTCAAGTGTTCGCTCCCTCCTCCCTCCTCCTCCTCCTCCTCTCCCTCCGCTGAACAAGGAAACGTCTCAGGTTGTCACGAGAGATTTAAAGTCGGGTTTTAAGTTGCTGCCCGAGTCCCATCAGATTTCCTGGTCTTCTGGTGTGTTGGACCAGCGCTCCATGGTTTTATTTTATTTTATTAGGACGTTTTATTATCATATAAACACAGAATATACAACGGAGCGAGAGAAAATTCAGCAGGAGGTGGAGCTGAAGTCAAGTTTAGCAGACCACAGGGGAGCAGCCATCAGTAGAGCCCACGCCTCCAGCAAGAATCGTTTGTCAATGGACAGGTCCCAGACCCTTGTCTGAAGCGAAGTGAAGGACAGGGTCTGGTTTCAACCAGGCTAGCTCCGGTGTGGTTTTTCAAGATAAGAGATCATTTGAAGGAAATTCCTTCAAATGGAGCGTTTCAGCTCGAGGTCGGATTTCACAGCGAGCTTGCTGTAAAAACCTTGCTGATAGAACGAAGTCATTGGCGTTTTGACTGGCGTTCAACTAGCTATCAGGAGAAGAACATAGTTTAAGTTCCCTCGTAAACTGAAGCAAGACAGGAAGTTAGCGTTTTTGTAGAGAGCTTAGCCCAGTCAAATCCACTCTGCTCATTGGATGCTCACCAAAAATAAAGGAGTGACTTTGCAGGTCATAGAGTTGAAAATCTGAAGGTTGTACAGGAAAACTGTATAGATAAACAGACAGACGGAGTCGCTAGTAAAGTGATTATTATGTCTAACTCATAGACAAAACGGAGAAGTTCAACTTAACACATACCCTGAACTGTGCCATAGTTTTAAGCACCATCATACTAAATAACAAACCAGCATATTAAGAGTGACAACTCATGCAAATAACAGATCATCATAAAAGGACAAAAGTTATTCTGTTGATCAATTCTGCATTAACACAAATTAAAAGGAAGTCTTTTCTGAGTGATTGGTGTTCTACATTCAAACTAAACTGGAATAAAACTGTGATTTTGTCCTTCACTGTAGGCTTTCAGAGAAAAGGAGATTCACTCGAGAGCTTCAGCGAAAAAGTGAAGTCGGGTGTTTTCACCGACAGTTTCAGAGACCAGGGTGTTCCATAACAAATTTAACAAAATTTCTTGTTTTCAATCATAATAACTGAAGCTCGTGTTTTATATCTACAGTAGCCCAGAGCGGACAAACCAACAAAGAACATTTAGCATTTTTTTAATTAGCTAGAGTAGCATCATCTGCGTGTGGTCAGGGTGGAGTATTCAGCCTCAACATCATCATTAGCTGGTAAATCTTGCACACGCTGTTCCTTTCAGGTGCAGTCCGAATGTTTCCCTCTTGGCTCCGTGCCTTTGTTTTGCATTCTGGTGAGGAGGGCATGGTGCCTCTTCTTCTTTGGAATCGAGCAGCAGTTGTCGTTTTGTCCCTCAGCAAATCATTCAGGGGCTCTTTGAGAGGGGCTCTCTCCTCCTTATCCAAACTCCCCCCAGCCAAGAGGAAAGATGGAGGACTGGAGCTCATACTGTAGGTGGAAATTGGATTGGGTCTTAGTCTCTGTAAATTGGCAGCTTTCTGTGAGTTTGTAGCATCTAGATCAGGGCTATTCAACTAAACTGCACGGGGGTGGGGGGCACAGTTACTGAAAGCCAAGAGCTCAGGGGCTGGATATCCAGCCGTTATTGTCATTAAGTAAGTTTGTTTTATGGTTTAAAATCTAGTTTTATGTAAAAATGAACAGAATGGTGGGCCGAACTGAGCTCACTCGTGACGGGCTTGATTTGGCCCCCGGGCCACCAGTTGAATAGCTGTAATCTAGACAGACTTTCTAACTTCTTTCACTACAACCTTCTTGTTCTTGTTCTATGTTCTTGTTTTTGATTTTGTACATCTACCTTGTGGTGTTTTGCTAGTTTTGATACTTTGCATTTCACTTTCTATTTCTCTCCTATGTTTTTTTTTTCCTGTTGTTTGTTGTTTAAGGAAATTCTACCATTGCTGTTCATCATTCTTTAGTTTGTAGCAGGTCACTTTTGTAAATGAGCCCTCGAGGCTCAATGAGATTTACCTGACTAAATAAAGGTTGAATGAATGAATGAAAACTGAAGGGGGAGTGGAAAATATATTTTCTTCAAAAACTAGACACAAAACTAAACACCTTTTATTTAATTAAATTAGGTCTTAATTAGGTCTTAATTTCCTGAGACCAACTTTGAAATGCTTTAGGTTAGGGATGCACAATACTGTCGGCATGGTATCGGCCGATATTAGCGATAAAGTTAAATATTGGACATTGGCCATTCCATCAAAATAATTCACAGATATAAAAGGCAGTTTATATTTACATATATATGTATTGTGTGGCTCTGAACACTTTTAAATAACGTAAAAATGGCTCTTTTGATGGTAGAGGTTGCTGACCCCTGGTCTAGGCAAAAATAAATAAATCGGTATTGGTATCGCTTATCGGCCAAATAAATTTTAATATATCGGATATCGGCCAAAAATCCAATATCGTGCATCCCTACTTTAGGTCTAATTTATTTTCCAAATATATGATGTTAAAAAGTAGAATTTGGCTTATAACAGAATTAATGTAAGTCTAAATGAATTTTATACAGTAGCAGCAATAAGCTGAAGCTAACATTGTTTTTTTAGCTGTTGCTAGGAAACATAACATTATGTTCTTTACAATTTAAAAGCGTAAACGTTTAACCAAAGTCAAATCCAAGTTTAAAAAAGCTAAATGCTTGTGTTTAGAAAGCTGGAATTCTTATGGAGAAGGGCAATCATGTAATCACCTGTGTCTGTGTGTGGTTGTACGTTTGTTGACAATTTATGATGAAAAAAATGTAAAATTTTATTGAATTCTTAAGAAAATAATCATTGGACGAACATCAAATACATTAAGCAAACAATCAGATTAAAGATGGCCGCCACAGAAAATCCACATAAAACACACAAAACGGCTATAACTTAGTTATTCTTGCAGATATTAGGCTAAAATCTGGGATACTTTGTTTATGATGAAGCGTTTCTGTTTCTCATCAGGTCTTAAGGGAGGAAATGGACCCGCTCCCGATGGTCAGAGCTCAGCCTTCACCTACACCTTCCATGGAGATCCCCATGCCACGTTCGCCACCTTCTTCGGGGGTTCTAACCCCTTTGAGATGTTCTTTGGGCGTAAAGCAAACGGGAGGGACGACGAGGACATGGAGGTGGACGGAAACGACCCCTTCGGCTCGTTCACCAACTTCAACATGAATGGATTTCCTCGGGACGGCCACGCCGGCCAGCAGCGCCGGAAGCAGGACCCGCCCATCGTCCACGAACTGAGGCTTTCCCTGGAAGAGGTCTTCCAAGGCTGCACCAAGAAGATGAAAATCTCCCGCAAGAGGCTGAATCCGGACGGCAGGACCATGCGCACGGAGGACAAGATCCTCACGATTGAGATCAAACGGGGATGGAAGGAGGGAACCAAGATCACGTTTCCGCGGGAGGGAGACGAATCGTCCAACACCATTCCTGCTGACATCGTTTTCGTCATCAAGGACAAACCCCACCCTCACTTCAGACGGGAGGGCTCTAACATTGTGTATCCTGTTCGTGTGAGCCTAAGACAGGTGAGATCATTTCTATTTTAGATCTCGTGCCGATGGTTGCGCTGTAAATAGAAGCCGACAGAGCGATTAGTCACACACGAACAAGTTCACCCTCGGATGACGGCGCTGCTTCGAGCTCTCAAACCCAGAGAAACCCGGTCACAATCAATAATCTGGAGGTGGTGTTTGCCTGGGAACCATAAAAGTACAGGGATGCTGAATGAGCATCGTACTGAGCTACACACGCACCAGCTGTTCACTTATGCAACCCAGATCATTGACATTAGAGAGCAGGAGCGGTTCCAGAGGAGAGGCGACGATCGCCCACGTGCACATGATGTGAAGGGCGCTAATACGGTTCTTCCCACTTCCCTCGGCTCTCTGTGATCGATCTCACGGCCTCATTTATTGATATGCAGTCACTGTATGCAAAGAACAGCTGATCAGATCCATCCATCCATCCATTTTCTTCCGCTTATCCGGGGTCGGGTCGCGGGGGTAGCAGCCTAAGTAGGGAGGCCCAGACTTCCCTCTCCCCAGCCACTTGGAGCAGCTCCTCTGGGGGAATCCCAAGGCGTTCCCAGGCCAGCCGAGAAACATAGTCCCTCCAGCGTGTCCTGGGTCTTCCTCTGGGTCTCCTCCCGGTGGGACATGCCCGGAACACCTCACCAGGGAGGCGTCCAGGAGGCATCCTAACCAGATGCCCGAGCCACCTCAACTGGCTCCTCTCGATGTGGAGAAGCAGCGGCTCTACTCCGAGTCCCTCCCGGATGACTGAGCTTCTCACCCTATCTCTAAGGGAGAGTCCAGACACCCTGCGGAGAAAACTCATTTCAGCCGCTTGTATCCGAGATCTCGTTCTTTCGGTCATAACCCAGAGCTCATGACCATAGATGAGGGTGGGAACGTAGATCGATCGGTAAATTGAGAGCTTTGCCTTTTGACTCAGCTCTCTCTTCACCACGACAGACCGGTACAGCACCCGCTTCACTGCGGACGCTGCACCTATCCTCCTATCGATCTCACTGATCAGATGAGAAACTCAAATATATTGCTGATTTATCCTCATCTAATGGGCCTGTTTAAACTGTTGGTCTGTAGTGAGTCAGAGTTTGTCATTCGCACCACATGCGGTACATGTGGTGGAACGAAATTGTGTAAACAGGGTCCAAGTTACATCCAACAATAAAATATAAAAGAAAAACAGTAATAACATCTAAGATATGAACTAAGAAAAACATCAGCTAAAAATACACTAAGCACTAAGAGCATAAAAACAATACACCGAACAGCAGCACAAACATGAGTCTGTGTGAGCAGATGATCACAAATGAACACAGCAACATGAAACAGATCAGCAGCAACATGAAACAGATCAGCAGCAACATGAAACAGATCAGCAGCAACATGAAACAGATCAGCAGCAACATGAAACAGATCAGCAGCAACATGAAACAGATCAGCAGCAACATGAAACAGATCAGCAGCAACATGAAACAGATCAGCAGCAACATGAAACAGATCAGCAGCAACATGAAACAGATCAGCAGCAACATGAAACAGATCAGCAGCAACATGAAACAGATCAGCAGCAACATGAAACAGATCAGCAGCAACATGAAACAGATCAGCAGCAACATGAAACAGATCAGCAGCAACATGAAACAGATCAGCAGCAACATGAAACAGATCAGCAGCAACATGAAACAGATCAGCAGCAACATGAAACAGATCAGCAGCAACATGAAACAGATCAGCAGCAACATGAAACAGATCAGCAGCAACATGAAACAGATCAGCAGCAACATGAAACAGATCAGCAGCAACATGAAACAGATCAGCAGCAACATGAAACAGATCAGCAGCAACATGAAACAGATCAGCAGCAACATGAAACAGATCAGCAGCAACATGAAACAGATCAGCAGCAACATGAAACAGATCAGCAGCAACATGAAACAGATCAGCAGCAACATGAAACAGATCAGCAGCAACATGAAACAGATCAGCAGCAACATGAAACAGATCAGCAGCAACATGAAACAGATCAGCAGCAACATGAAACAGATCAGCAGCAACATGAAACAGATCAGCAGCAACATGAAACAGATCAGCAGCAACATGAAACAGATCAGCAGCAACATGAAACAGATCAGCAGCAACATGAAACAGATCAGCAGCAACATGAAACAGATCAGCAGCAACATGAAACAGATCAGCAGCAACATGAAACAGATCAGCAGCAACATGAAACAGATCAGCAGCAACATGAAACAGATCAGCAGCAACATGAAACAGATCAGCAGCAACATGAAACAGATCAGCAGCAACATGAAACAGATCAGCAGCAACATGAAACAGATCAGCAGCAACATGAAACAGATCAGCAGCAACATGAAACAGATCAGCAGCAACATGAAACAGATCAGCAGCAACATGAAACAGATCAGCAGCAACATGAAACAGATCAGCAGCAACATGAAACAGATCAGCAGCAACATGAAACAGATCAGCAGCAACATGAAACAGATCAGCAGCAACATGAAACAGATCAGCAGCAACATGAAACAGATCAGCAGCAACATGAAACAGATCAGCAGCAACATGAAACAGATCAGCAGCAACATGAAACAGATCAGCAGCAACATGAAACAGATCAGCAGCAACATGAAACAGATCAGCAGCAACATGAAACAGATCAGCAGCAACATGAAACAGATCAGCAGCAACATGAAACAGATCAGCAGCAACATGAAACAGATCAGCAGCAACATGAAACAGATCAGCAGCAACATGAAACAGATCAGCAGCAACATGAAACAGATCAGCAGCAACATGAAACAGATCAGCAGCAACATGAAACAGATCAGCAGCAACATGAAACAGATCAGCAGCAACATGAAACAGATCAGCAGCAACATGAAACAGATCAGCAGCAACATGAAACAGATCAGCAGCAACATGAAACAGATCAGCAGCAACATGAAACAGATCAGCAGCAACATGAAACAGATCAGCAGCAACATGAAACAGATCAGCAGCAACATGAAACAGATCAGCAGCAACATGAAACAGATCAGCAGCAACATGAAACAGATCAGCAGCAACATGAAACAGATCAGCAGCAACATGAAACAGATCAGCAGCAACATGAAACAGATCAGCAGCAACATGAAACAGATCAGCAGCAACATGAAACAGATCAGCAGCAACATGAAACAGATCAGCAGCAACATGAAACAGATCAGCAGCAACATGAAACAGATCAGCAGCAACATGAAACAGATCAGCAGCAACATGAAACAGATCAGCAGCAACATGAAACAGATCAGCAGCAACATGAAACAGATCAGCAGCAACATGAAACAGATCAGCAGCAACATGAAACAGATCAGCAGCAACATGAAACAGATCAGCAGCAACATGAAACAGATCAGCAGCAACATGAAACAGATCAGCAGCAACATGAAACAGATCAGCAGCAACATGAAACAGATCAGCAGCAACATGAAACAGATCAGCAGCAACATGAAACAGATCAGCAGCAACATGAAACAGATCAGCAGCAACATGAAACAGATCAGCAGCAACATGAAACAGATCAGCAGCAACATGAAACAGATCAGCAGCAACATGAAACAGATCAGCAGCAACATGAAACAGATCAGCAGCAACATGAAACAGATCAGCAGCAACATGAAACAGATCAGCAGCAACATGAAACAGATCAGCAGCAACATGAAACAGATCAGCAGCAACATGAAACAGATCAGCAGCAACATGAAACAGATCAGCAGCAACATGAAACAGATCAGCAGCAACATGAAACAGATCAGCAGCAACATGAAACAGATCAGCAGCAACATGAAACAGATCAGCAGCAACATGAAACAGATCAGCAGCAACATGAAACAGATCAGCAGCAACATGAAACAGATCAGCAGCAACATGAAACAGATCAGCAGCAACATGAAACAGATCAGCAGCAACATGAAACAGATCAGCAGCAACATGAAACAGATCAGCAGCAACATGAAACAGATCAGCAGCAACATGAAACAGATCAGCAGCAACATGAAACAGATCAGCAGCAACATGATGTGATTTTTCACAGTGATTCTGGTTAGATATTCATGAGTCTAACAGCTTCAGGGTAGAAGCTGTTCTTCAGTCTAGTGGTTCTACACTTAATGCTTTAACCTCCCTCCTGAGGGGAGCAGGGCAAAAAGTGTGTGTGCTGGGTGAGTGGGGTCCTTCATGATGCAGGTGGCCCTCTTCCTGCATCTGGAGGTGTAGATGTCTGTGATGGTGGGGAGGCTGACTGTTGGTGAGTCATGTTGCTCTCCAAACAATCCTCACTCCTTATTTTCTCTGTCTTTTCAGTCTCTGTGCGGGTGCTCGGTTACAGTGTCCTCGATAGACGGGAAGACGTCCAACATGAAGATCACGGACGTCGTCAAGCCGGGCATGAGGAAAATCGTAGCCGGACAGGGGCTCCCACTCCCCAAAAACCCCGAGCAGAGAGGAGACCTGGTGGTGGAGTTTGACGTGAATTTTCCTGACGCGCTACCTGGCAACGCCAAGGATGTGCTGAAAAGACACTTGCCTACGTAGGACACAAAAAACCAAAGGAGAGGATGGAGACAGGCACGAGACGAGTCTCACCCTCGATTCGAGTCACTTTTACACAAGGATGGTTCTGACCGTGCACAGATGGACCCCCAACTGATGAATGTGCAATTTCTATTTTTGAGCTGCTTGTTGTTTTTCTAAATATGACGCATGCTGCCAAGCCGATACAGTGAAGAACTGCTTGTGCCTGGACTGTTACGTGAAACTCAGTGGACTTTGTTGGCTGGAAGAAGAGGCGCCAAGAATTACCAGCGATCCCGGGAATAAACTTTTGTACCAAAAAGAACATTTTCTTTCTTTCGTCTACATCTGATGGGGCACTTTTTGAGCTGCCTTTTATGGATAACTAACCAGTGCCACTGAATTGTTTGAATTGTTTGAATGTTTGTAAGCTAACGGACTCAACCAGCTCAATGTGAAGACTTGAATTTTAAACATCTATATTTTCACATTTAGCAAACTGAAGCAGTTCCAGTTAGGGAGGAGATAGTCTAATATTCATGATTGTTTAAAAAAAATGCTTATAGTATAGTTTAGGGTTTTAGTTGTGTAGCAACATTGCAAAAAATAAAAAGGTTCTTTAATGTCCAGAGAAATGAGATGAATATATATTTTGAAAGTCAAATGTGAATATTTAGCTGTTGTAAATTATATGCAGTTACATTTTTTGATGTGCCATGATTAAAAATAATAATAATACTGACTGAGTAGTACAAATGTTATTATCAGTTAATGGGTGTGTTAATTTAACAGTGTTTTGCCACCAGGGGGCGGCACTTCACTCATCATAGAACATCCTTTCTTAGTATATTTGTTTCTAATAATAACTCCCTGCAGGTCTTTGTGTCTCAGAGTGCGTTAAAGATTTGTGCAAATGCTGAGTCACTACCATCCAGCGAAAGAGAGTGTAAATACGCCTACTCTGTGTGGGAGGCTTTCAGCTGGTAATCCTCTTTTTATTAAATGTAAGTGACAGAACAAAACTGATTTAAAATGAGAAAATACTTTTCAATGGCATATTTAATTTATTTACCTAAATGCATTTAGTTACATATTACAATGCTGCTTGGCCTAAAGCAAATAGTTTGTTGGTTTGCAAAAGTGTTTTATGAACCAGCAGACAAATTTCAATACTTGCAGGAAAAAAAAAGTAGATATCTATAACTGATTAACCGCCGGTCTGTTCAAGATGGCCGCCACTGGCAGCTGACCTTCAAAAACACAAAAATGGTAACAGCTCTATCAAATAGAGACTGACTATTTGGCATGTAGCTAAAATTTGACCCATTTTCTGAGAGCTAACAAACTGTGGAGGATATTTGTTTAAAGATGTTTTTGCCATTAACAATTTAAAGTAAACTCTTATTGTCTGTTAGTAAAATATCTTACAAACTTAATGTATTTTAATGAAACTTTCAGGAAATAATTTCTGGATTTAGATCCACTGGAGACAACCCAAATCAAGACGGACGCCACAGCCAACTTACCTTAGAAAACACAAAAATCACTATAACTAGGCCAATTTAACATATTTTGTTATAATTTAGTGTGGGATTCAATGAGATCAGCATGAACTGCCACTGTTCACTCTTGTCTGGTAGCAAAATATCTTACTAACAATTTAATAGATTTTAATAAAGATTTCAGGAAATAATTGGATACATCTACAACAGATTAATATCCTAATTCAATATGTCCTGATGCATGCACAATAATCCAGGTAGAAAAATCTAACAAAGTTAAGTCTGGTCCTCTGGACATTCAACATGGCTAATTCAACATGGCTGCCACAGCTAATCAATATTAATGACTGCAACTTTGTGGATTTTACAGATTTTCAGCTAAATTTTAGTTTGGTGGTAGCTGAGAGTTGTTCACAACACATACTCTGAGCGTGACCTTTCGCAATTACATCATTTCCAAGATCTGACCTTCATTTCTCTAGATCAGGGGTCTGCAATCTGCGGCTCTTGAGCCACATGTGACTCTTTGGCCCCTCTGCTGCGGCTCTTTCAAGCTTTGACCAAAACTAACACAAAACTGATTGGTTGTTATACAAACAACAAAAAAGGGCTACTGGTAGTTTTAGCAGCTTTCTTGTCATTTTTTTTGTTGCAAATATGTGAATACTACTACAAGGAGCAAAACATACCTACTTTAATCTAAAAAAGTTAATTCTGGTCCTCTGGATATTCAAAAAAAAAAAATATTTGTAGAAACGTTTTGTCTTTCCTCCAAAAGACTTCTTCAGTCTGAGGTGCTGTATTCAGCTCAGTCTTATAAGTAAGTAAGTAAGTAAGTAAGTAAGTAAGTAATTTTTATTTATATGCACATTTCCCAGACATGAGAGTCACAAAGTGCTTCACAAGAGGAAAAATAAAATCATAAAATCACAGAAATAAAATCATAAAATCACAGAGATACTATACAAAAATCACAGAGATACTATACAAAAAGGTAAAACATAACTAGCTCTAAAAACAATGTACAAAGTTAACCAAACGCCTGTCTGAAGAGATGAGTCTTAAGACTGTTTTTAAATGCAGCTGTTGACTCGGAGCAGCGTATTGTTATAGGGAGAGCGTTCCAGAGCCTCGGAGCCACCACTTCAAATGCTCTATCGCCACGAGTTCTAAAATGAGTTCTCGGAACTGTCAGCAGTAGCTTATTGGAAGACCTCAGAGTTCTAGATGGACAAAGAGGCTTCAAAAGGTCCAATAAATATTTAGGAGCCTCACCATGTAATGCTTTAAAAGTTAATAATAAAATTTTAAAATGTGACCTAAAATGAACTGGGAGCCAGTGTAGAGAGGCCAGAACCGGAGTGATATGAGCTGTTCTGGGGGTTCTAGTCAAAAGCCTGGCTGCAGCGTTTTGCACAGATTGAAGGGAAGCTATGGAGGATTTACTAATCCCCACTAAAAGGCCGTTGCAATAGTCTAGGCGAGAAGAAATAAATGCATGGACAATCATTTCTAATTCCTTTTGTGATACAATAGCACGTAGCTTAGAAATATTCCTTAAATGATAAAAACTGTTTCGAGCTAACAATTTGCAATGATTGTCCATTGACAGAGAGCTGTCAAAGAGAACACCCAGATATCTGAGGTTGTTTTTGTTCGCAAGGTTTAAGAACCCAAGATGCTTCTTAATTTCAATGATTTTATCATCCGGAGCAACGATAAGCGTTTCAGTCTTGTTAGCATTTAGCTGCAGGTGGTTGTCATTAAGCCATATCTTAATGGCTGATA
>JBBPBX010075925.1:0-13063 GCA_038048925.1 Garcialebias charrua | reverse complement strand
TTACAGTGATTTTTTTTTCACAGTAGTTTTCACAGTGATAATCTTGACTAGAGCTGTCATTTCTAAACCAACCTGGAGCCCGGCCCAGCCCGGACCCGGATACAGACAGGGCCGAGCCATAATAATGTGCTTAGTGTGCGGGCCGGGTCAGTGTCTGGCTTTTTATTGTGTCAGGGACGTGCGTGGCCGATGATTCAATATATGCAAACATAGCTTGCCATACTACACCTTCTGCTTGTGGCCATTTCACTGCGAGCTGACCTGCCAGTTGAAAGAGGTAAAAAATTCAGCTAAGCTTCAGATGGACTACAGCCGGTGATCCATCAGCCCAAATGGACGTTCATTCAGCCGCTGCACTCAGCGGACGCGCGCGGCCGACGACCCAAACAGGTGAGATCACAAAATATCTGACATGTCAGAGCAGGGTCCGTGTCTGAATCATGCAGAATGTAGGCAGAAGCAAGGGAAGCACTTAATGTGCTTTGACGGCTCCTCAGAGCTGATCGTCTGTCCCTTTACTCAGCTGTGAGCGTCCACCAACTGTTAGTAATAGTCAGTGGTAAGCTTAATTAAAAATGTTTTTTTGTTTGTTTGTTTTTGGGGTTTGGACCTGTAATTACTGTTAATTTGTTGGATTGGGTGGGGTTAGGCGATGATGGCTGCGGGCTGGGGCCGAGTCGGTTTGGATTATTTGGACCCGAATGCAACTCTAATTCTGACTAGGGATTCATGAGTCCTCCTTTCAGGAGGATCAACCCTCACAAAGCAACCGGCCCAGACAACATCCCCGGGAAAGTGTTGAAAGAATGTGTCGATCAGCTCTGCGATGTGCTGGCCAACATCTTTAACACCTCACGTTCCCTGGAAACAGTTCCCATCTGTCTGAAGACCGCCACCATCATCCCAGTCCCAAAGAGTTCCACAGTGACTGGTCTGAATGACTATAGACCAGTGGCCGTCACCCTGATAGTCGCTAAATGCTTCGAAAAACTGGTCATGACCCACATCAAAACAAACATCAACATCAACGAGGACCCTCATCAGTACGCATACCACGAGAACCGATCAACAGAGGACGCCATCTCCTCTGTGGTCCACACTGCTCTCACCCACCTGGAACAGAAGGACTCATACGTCTGTATGCTCTTTGTGGACTTCACATCTGCCTTCAACACCATGATCCCCCAAACCCTGATGGACAAACTATTCACACTAGGACTAAGCCCCTCCATTTGTAACTGGGTACTAGACTTCTTAACAAACAGACCACAGTCAGTGAGGATCCACAACTTCTCCTCCTCCACCATAACCCTCAGCACTGGCTCTCCTCAAGGATGTGTGTTGAGCCCTCTCCTGTTCACTCTGCTCACATATGATTGTGCAGCTACCCATCCAGGCTGTCATATTGTAAAGTTTGCAGATGATACAGCTGTGGTGGGATGCATCACAAACAATGATGAGTCCAGCTACAGGCAGGAGGTGGAACACCTGGAGAGCTGGTGCAAAGAGAATAACCTTCACATCAATGTGAAGAAGACAAAGGAGATGATTGTGGACTTCAGAAGGAACAAACACACCCACACCCCACTGAACATAAGAGGATCTGCGGTGGAAGTGGTCTCCAGCTACAAGTACTTGGGTGTACACATGAATGATAACCTCAGCTGGAGCAACAACACCACCAGCCTGATCAAGAAAGGTCATCAGAGACTCTACTTCCTCAGACGCTGAGACGAGCTGGTCTGAGAAGCTCAGTCCTCACCTCCTTCTACAGGTGTGCAGTGGAGAGCATCCTGTGCTCCAGCATCAACGTGTGGCATGGAGGCTGCACAGCTGCAGAGAGGAAAGCTTTGTAGAGAGTGGTGAAGGCTGCACAGAAGATGTTGGAGTCAGTCTCCCCACCATCACAAGCCGTGTTTCCATCAAGGTTTCTAGGTGCGCATTTTGAAGTATCGCAGCAGAAAAGCTTAATGGAAACGGCAAAATCCGTATTTACTTTCTCAAGTTCGCCAAAAAGTTTATACGCTCGCTTGAGGTGGTTTTTGGGATGTTCGAAAATGAGCAGATGCGCACAGCGACAGATGGAAACACATTTGCCGACTCGTGCTGCCGAAGCGAACATTCACGTCACGTGACTGATCAGCTGTTTCCGCTCCGGACAACATGTAACATCGCTAAAACTAGTTTGTATGACAGAATAAATACAACTCGACCGATAGCAACACGTACCTGAAATATTCTCTCCTTTTTGACGAGATGTGTGGCCAGGTTCTGTTTTCAACTGCTACTTCCTGTTTACTGTAGACATGCGCAGTGCTGACGTCTGACGTAATGACGCTGACGTCTGACGTAATGACGCTGTGCGTGGCTTGGTAGATGCGCTTCAAGCCAGCAGATGGAAACACTTCTGCTTCGCATTAATTTGTATTTACATATTTGCGAGATTTCAAAAATTAGCTCAAAAATCGAAATGAAAATGGATGGAAACACAGCTACAGACATCTACACCTCCAGATGCAGGAAAAGGGCCACCTGCATCATGAAGGACCCCACTCACCCAGCACACACTTTTTGCCCCACACCCCTCAGGAAAAAGGTTGAGGAGCATCAAGTGTAGAACCACTAGACTGAGGAACAGCTTCTACCCTGAGGCTGTTAGACTTGTGAATAAATAACCAGAATAATCACTGTGAACTGCGGACGAGCTCTGTGAGGTGCTGGCTGACATCTTCACCACCTCACTTGCACTGGAGTCAGTTCCCACCTGCCTGAAGACCGCGACCATCATCCCAGTCCCAAAGAGCTCCACAGTGACTGGTCTGAATGACTATAGACCGGTGGCCCTCACCCCGATAGTCGCTAAATGTTTTGAGAAACTGGTCATGTCCCACATCAAGGCAACCGTCAACATCAATGAGGACCCTCATCAATACGCATACCGTGAGAACCGATCAACAGAGGACGCCATTTCTTCCGTGGTCCACACTGCTCTCACCCACCTGGATCAGAAAGACTCATACGTGCGTCTGCTCTTTGTGGACTTCACATCTGCCTTCAACACCATGATCCCCCAAACTCTGATAGACAAACTATCTACACTTGGACTAAGCCCCTCTATTTGTAACTGGGTACTAGACTTCTTAACAGACAGACCACAGTCCGTGAAGATCCACAACTTCTCCTCCTCCACCATAACCCTCAGCACTGGCTCTCCTCAGGGATGTGTGCTGAGCCCCCTTCTGTTCACTCTGCTCACATATGATTGTACAGCCACACTTCCAGGCTGTCATATTGTTAAGTTTGCAGATGATACAGCGGTGGTGGGATGCATCACAAACAATGATGAGTCCAGCTACAGACAGGAGGTGAAACACCTGGAGAGCTGGTGCAAAGAGAATAATCTTCACATGAATGTGAAGAAGACAAAGGAGATGATTGTGGACTTCAGAAGGAACAAACACACCCATGCCCCATTGATAATAGGCGGGTCTGCAGTGGAAGTGGTCTCCAGCTACAAATACTTGGGTGTACACATGAATGATAACCTCAGCTGGAGCAACAACACCACCAGCCTGATCAAGAAAGGTCATCAGAGACTCTACTTCCTCAGACGGCTGAGACGAGCTGGTCTGAGCAGCCCAGTCCTCACCTCCTTCTACAGGTGTGCAGTGGAGAGCATCCTGTGCTCCAGCATCAACGTGTGGCATGGAGGCTGCACAGTTGAAGAGAGGAAAGCTCTGCAGAGAGTGGTGAAGGCTGCACAGAAGTCTGTTGGAGTCAGTCTCCCCACAATCACAGACATTTATACCTCCAGATGCAGGAAAAGAGCCACCTGCATCATGAAAGACCTCACTCATCCAGCACACTCACTCTTTGCCCCACTCCCCTCAGGACGGAGGTTGAGGAGCATCAAGTGTAGAACCACTAGACTGAGGAACAGCTTCTACCCTGAGGCTGTTAGACTCATGAATAAATAAAAATAAAATAAAAATAAACACTGCAAAATATCACATCATGCTGATGCTGATCTGTTTTCTTGTTGCTGTGTTCATCTGTGTTCATCTGTGACCATCTGCTCATACAAACTCATGTTCGTGCTGCTGTTTATTCCCACTATATTAGGCTTAGTGTATTACTAGTTGATGTTTTTCTTAGTTAGTTCTCGATGTTATTACTGTTTTTCTCTTTCATTTGTTGTTGGATGTAACTGGGACCTCGTGTACATAATCTCGTTTTCATCTCATGTACCACATGCGGTGCAAATGACAATAAAGACTCTCTGACTCTCTCTGAAATATCACATCATGTTGCTGCTGACAAAAATCTGTTTCATGCTGCTGTGTTCATTCGTGTTCATCTGCTCATACAGACTCATGTTCGTGCTGCTGTTTGGAGTATTGTTTTTCTATGATATTAGCGCCTAGTGTATTTTTAGTTGATGTCTTTCTTAGTTCATATCTTAGATGTTATTACTGTTTTTCTCTTACATTTTGTTGTTGGATGTAACTGGGACCCTGTGTACATAATCTGGTTTCATCACATGTACCACATGCGGTGCAAATTACAAAAAAGAATCTCTGACTCTGATGAGTTTACCAGCTTCAGGGTAGAAACTGTTCCTCAGCCTAGTGGTTCTGCACTTAGAGAGGTCCTCAACTCACTGTGAAACGGTAACTCCGCCCCCAGACCTGATTCAAAATCCCTCATGAAAATGGGAGTGTCAAGAGACATGGAGGGGAGGAGGTGGGTGGTTGAGCTGCGTTCACGCCCCCTCTCTCAACAAACTAAAACAAACTAAAACTGTAGCAAACAACTTACAACAAGCAAAACCAAAGAATAAATATGTAGATGTATTTACCATACCATACCCATACCATTTTATTTATAAAGCACTTTAAACAGGAACAAGTCCACACCAAAGTGCTGGACAAACAAACACGCAACAGGCAACACAGACAATGAAGTACAACACGAAAAACATAAAAACATTGCAGATCATAAATCAAACGATCCAATACAAATCAGCTGGCATTGAAAGCAATGGAGTAGTAGTGAGTTTTTAACCGGGATTTGAAAACCGAGAGGGAGGGGGCCTGTTTGATGAGCAGCGGTAACTCGTTCCAGAGTCTTGGGCCTGCTACAGAGAACGCCCTGTCACCCCTGCGCTTAAGGCGAGTTTCTGGAACTATTAAGAGTACCTGATCCTCTGACCTCAAAGCACGTGGAGGGACATATGGGTGTATCAGATCCGAGAGATAGGCGGGGGCGAGACTGTTCAGCGATTTGTAGACATACATGAGAATTTTGAATTGGATTCGAAGATGAACCGGTAGCCAGTGAAGGGAGGCCAAGACTGGTGTAATGTGCTCTCTTTTGCGTGTGCTGGTTAAAAATCGGGCAGCTGCGTTCTGAACCAGTTGTAATCGTGCAATGGTGGCTTGACTGACGCCAAGCAGAAGTGAATTGCAGTAATCAAGCCTAGATGTAATGAATGCGTGAATCACTGTCTCCAGGTTGTTTTTGGATAATATGGGCTTCAGCTTAGACAGACGCCTCAGCTGGAAAAAACAGGATTTGACGATCATGTTTACATGACTGTTGAGTTTCATGGAAGGATCCATTATCACTCCCAGATTTGTGACTTTTTGTTTTTCGGACAGGGGTAGAGCAGAGAGGTCGATGCAGTGGTTTGAGGTTGTGTCATTGGGAAGGAACAATATGGCTTCAGACTTCTTATCATTGAAGCATATTTATCTATCCCCACCCGATCTATCCAAAACAAAAGGCCTAAAAAAATAAAAAATACCACAAGGTATTCCGTGACCAGGGTTCAAACCTGGGTCTGTCGGACCCCAAACCTGTACCTACACCATTGCCCTATTGTGGAATATATGCATTACTCGTCCATCGCAATATAAGAAAACAAATACAACCAAATAGTTTCGATGTAGTGAAAAGTATTCCTAACATAAATAAGTTAAAATATACAAATAACTATTGCCATTCCGAAAACTGTAATATGCATCTTTGCAGTACTTTTCCGGAGTGCAATGTACCACTTCCATATAAGATATGAACTGCAGCGCAGACCTTCTCATCTCTGCAGGGGACTGGCTCTGCTTGAACCACTTTTGTGACATCACACATGAACAGACACGTCACACATGAGCGTTTGGACAAATAAGAAAATTGAGGTGTAATTCACCAGTTCAACCCATAGGACTACCGTAAACACGTTTTTAGACCAAATATTGCCGATTTAAACAAATACACACAAATACATGAAAATGAACACAGATATAGTGCTATAAAACCTTTTAAACACATTCTAGGGAGTTTATCAGCTAAAAAAAGTTAATTTTGAGTTGAGTTACTCTTTAATGCTCCTCAAACTTCTGCCTGAGGGAAGCGGCCAAACAAAGTGTGTGCTGGGTGAGTGGGGTCCTTCATGACGCAGGTGGCTCTCTTCCTGCATCTGGAGGTGTAGATGTCTGTGATGGTGGGGAGGCTGACTCCAACATCTTCTGTGCAGCCTGTTTGAATTATAACCTTTTATGTTGGTTAAGGACAAATACCCATCTTAAGTTTGGTTGACTCCAGAAGTTATGAAGCTGTAGATTAACATCCAGTGGTTACTTTCTGAGAACGTCAACAAAATCTTTTCATTATATGTTTTGCTAGGATAGGATGACACACACTCACACACACACCCCCCACACACACAAATAACAACACTGTTAAACACCGATGCTGAGATCTTCTAAGCTTAAATGGAAGTTTTCCTTCTTATTTTGGAAGTAGTTGCCGTCTTTGTTCAACTAGGTCACCTTTTCTTTCCCCCTCATTTTTAATATGAAGCAAGGTGCCGACAATTGAGCACACTTGCGCTTGCAAACACAAAACTACTTTAAAAAGAGTCTATTTGAAATGTTTAAAACTTCATCACAATCAAATGAGCTCAACCCCCCGCGCTGCATACACATGTGCTGCAATCTGCATAAATTATGTCCGTCAGCACGTGTGACGGTGTAATAACTGACTCCTGGTAATGAGCACGCTATCATCAGCCAACCACGAGAGGAAAAAGGTCGAATTAAAAGTGTGGGGGGTAGGTGAGGCCAGAGGTCAGAGGTCAAGGTTTTCTCGAGGGAGGGGTTTGCTTTAGATTGGAGAGGTACCCCTAACACTGAAAGATGGGGCGACACAGGGGAATATGGGGCTACCCCAACAGGGAATTGGCGTGTGTCGCAGCCAGCTGGGGTTAAGAGATTATATAAAAGGAATATTCATGCTCATTTCAGCTGTCAGGAGAAAAATCAACGCCAGATGGAAGACAGCTTGATTTATATCAATTTGCCCAAAGAAACTCAAAATGTTCAATAAAGATACAAGAAGTTTTACAAGTCTAAAAGATGAGCAGCAACAATATCTCAATACTTATGTTATGATTAGCACCATAATCTAAAATGCAGTTTGAAGCTTGTTCAAAGATCTACAATGTCTTTTATTTTTACTGTGGCTCCACCAGTGCTAACTTCCAAGGATGAAGGTGTGCATACGTGCAGACGCTATCAAATGAGGACAGCTGCGTTGGCCATTTTAGCTGTGCATTTGTTTTCACGTCTATCGGTACATGCCCCGCTTTGCCTGTTCACTGACGCAGCATCAGCAGCCCACACCATAAATACTGCATGGCCTAAAAAAAAAAAAAAAAGAGAGGATGAAGGCAACGATGGAAGAGGAAGTTCAGGGGAGGAAAAGAGTCAAAAAAGGAAACAAAGGAGGGTGAGAAAGCTGTGGTTGTTAAGATGAAGGGCGGCAAATACAAGTGGGGGGTTGGAGAAAGAGACAGAAGCGCAGGGAAGATGTGGGGGGAGGATGAGGAGCAGGAGGAGATGGTGACTAAGAGATAAAAGAGGAATGAGTGGATGCGAGTGTGTTTGCGTGATGAGCGGATGGCCTCAGGGAGCGGTCGACTCAGAGCGCTGCTCTGCGGATGTACCGACAGGCTCCGGGCCGTTTGCACACTCACTCACCCCTTCACTCTTTCACTGCAAAGTGGACAAGGGTGGAGGGGGTGCAGGTGAAACCAGCAAGGTGGGGGTCTGGGAAACAATCTGAAAACATGAAGGGAGCAAAAGATTGAGTGCCAAACGACAGGAAGAGAAAAGAGAGAATATTGAGGTGACGATGTTTAAATATGTTGAGTAAAAAAGTGGTTGAATTGTTAAAACAGCAGAAAAAAGAAGGGTGCAGTGAGTGGATGGCAGGAAACAGCCACATAAGATGTTTAATTTTTATTAGTAAGTGAATAAAAACATCAGGAAGGGAAGTTGAGGCCTTTGTAATATCCAGGTCATGCAGCAGTGCACATCCAGTCTACAGCTGCATCCACTCATCACTGACATCAATATTAATCATTCTGGGCTTTTAATTTAAACTTTTATTTATCCAAAATTGGAACGGTTGGACATAGAGGTGGCACAGTTGGTAGAGCTACTGCCTCTCAGCGAGAAGGTTGCCGGATCGAATTCCATCCGGAGGCCTTTCTGGGTGGAGTTTGCATGTTCTCTCTGTGCATGTGTGGGTTTTCTCCATGTACTCCAGTTTCCTTCTACAGACCAAAAACATGCATGTTAGACTGATTGGTAACTCTTTTAATTGACCCTCGGTGTGAGTGAGAGAGTGAGAGCTTTGTCTTGTTTGTCTTGTTTGTCCCTGTGATGGACTGGAGACCTGTCCAGTGTGTCCCCCGCCTCTCAAACAGTGACTGCTGGATATGGACACCAGCATTGACCCCCGCGACCCAAAAAGGAAGAAGCAGGTAAAGATGATAGATGGATAGATGGATGAAATGGTTAGACAAAATACCCTGATGCATGCTCAATAATCCAGGTAGAAAAATCTAAAAAAGCTAAGTCTGGTCCTCTGGACATTCAAAAAACAAACCAAAGCAAAAAAATTGTACAAAATACTTCTTCAGTGACCTTTAAAAACAAGAACTAGGTACAGAAGTTTAAATTTATCAAGGGTTTTCTGTCCACACGGTCAAATAAATACATACACCCCTAACATACAGTATTGAAATACTGTACCTGTACCCATGAGCAAGTTGCACATGAACCACAGGCTTTATTAATCCTTCTACAAGTTACTGGCATAATTCTGGCTGGATACTTGCTCACTGTCTTTGGCAGCATTGGTAAAGTTGATTTTAAATTGGTTGACTTCTTGGCTCAAAGTCCACATCTTTTTAACATGCTTGAGGTAGCGGCTTTGGGAAGACCACTCTAGAAGAACAATAGTAAAAAAAAAAATCCAATAAACCAGTTTTCGTGTGTATCTGGGACCATTGTCCTGATGAAACATTCAACTGAGTCCAGGATTCCACAGTGTAAATAAACAATCCTCAATTTTGGACCTCGAGGGCCACTGTCTTACTTGTTTTAGATGTTTTTCTGCTTCAGCACACTTTATCAGAGTCAGAGTCAGAGAGTCAGAGAGTCTTTATTGTCATTTGCACCGCATGTGGTACATGTGATGAAAACGAGATTATGTACACAAGGTCCCAGTTACATCCAACAACAAATGAAAGAGAAAAACAGTAATAACATCTAGAACTAACTAAGAAAAACATCAACTAGTAATACACTAAGCCTAATATACAGGAAACCCTCGAGTTACGACACCTGCGACCTACGGCAACGCAGACTTACGACAGGCCTCTTTGAAAGAATGCCGTCGACATACGACCGAAAAAACGGACTTACGACAGAAATACATTATAAGTATGTAATCGAGATACGGCAAAAAAAGTGCGTCATTACGGCAAGCGGCAAGGTGGGGGAGGGGTACAGTGCCTTGAGTGTTCATGGTTGATTCATGGTTGAGCACTGGCTAAGCAGTTCCATCTGATCCAGGTTTGAACTTGAGAAAAACATCAGTGTCTACCTACACTTCAGTCAAAGTAAGGACATTTTGTTTCCTTGTTTCCTTTTTCTGCTGCTTCTAGCTTTTTTAGAGTTCATGGACTTTTTCATGCACATGGACTGCACACAAACACCACATGGACTGCACTGGTTTCAAAAACATGATGGTTGCAACATGTTTCTGATGATTTGGCTGATTTGGTGCATGATTGGTGCATGGGAGTTCCTTATCATTTGCTGCATTTTGATGTTAACAGCTGCTGCTCAAAGAGAAGTGTTCATGTTTCATGGTTGAACTCATTTGCAGATTATGGCTGAGAACTGTTCAGGAAGAGATTTGTATTTTGTATGCTTTGTCTGTGCTGAAAAAAACATTACTGTACAGTACTTTACCTGTACAGTACATGCTGTACTGGTTTTGTGTGTTTATGGATGAATGTGTGGTATAATGTGTTATCTAAGTGTTTGTAAATAAAGTTCTGTGCATGTTTATGGCACAGGATGTCCGCTTGTTCATTCTCATGCCGTTAAATGTGTGTGCGGCGCTCCGTTAACGGTATAGCCTCGACCTACGTCAGAAATGCGGACCTACGACAGGCACGTGTTTTTGGTCCGCGAGATACGACAGAATCGACCTAAGTCACACCCGTAGGTCCGGATCCCTGACGTAACTCGAGGGTTCCCTGTAGTGGGAATAAACAGCAGCACGAACATGAGTCTGTATGAGCAGATGGTCACAGATGAACACAGATGAACACAGATGAACACAGATGAATACAGCAACAAGAAAACAGATCAGCATCAGTATGATGTGATATTTTGCAGTGTTTATTTTATTTTATTTTTATTTATTCATGAGTCTAACAGCCTCAGGGTAGAAGCTGTTCCTCAGTCTAGTGGTTCTACACTTGATGCTCCTCAACCTCCGTCCTGAGGGGAGTGGGGCAAAGAGTGAGTGTGCTGGATGAGTGAGGTCTTTCATGATGCAGGTGGCTCTTTTCCTGCATCTGGAGGTATAAATGTCTGTGATTGTGGGGAGACTGACTCCAACAGACTTCTGTGCAGCCTTCACCACTCTCTGCAGAGCTTTCCTCTCTTCAACTGTGCAGCCTCCATGCCACACGTTGATGCTGGAGCACAGGATGCTCTCCACTGCACACCTGTAGAAGGAGGTGAGAACTGGGCTGCTCAGACCAGCTCGTCTCAGCCGTCTGAGGAAGTAGAGTCTCTGATGGCCTCATTTATGTGAATGAACGAGAGATTAACAGGCTTCTGCAGAGCATGAAGACCTGCTGAAGAGCAGGTAAACATCTAAAGCATGCAGGATAGTAAATAATAATAATAATAATGAATTCCATTTATAATGCACTTTTCATTAATAAAAATCTCAAAGTCCCTGAAGGACCCACATTGAGTACTACTGAAAGTGATAAATTGAGGTGAAGCTGAAATGTGAATCAGACCGCGTACCTTATTGTTATTTAGGTTGCACAATTTCATTTACCCTTCATTTATACAGGTAGTCCCATTGAGCCACGAGAACTCATTTTCAAGAGAGACCTGTTCAGGGAGCAGATGGTGGGGGTTAAGGGCCTTGCTCAGGGGCCCAGAATGGGGCGAGTGAGGGTGGAGGCAGGTGTGGGTGTTTCACCTTTTCCACCCAAATATTTTGATGTTGTCGGTATCGGGGCTTGACCCGGCGATCTTCCGGTCACAAGCCCACTGTCTCTAACCACTGCGCCACCACTCCACAATGCACCATTACATCATGCTAACACCACCATGACTAACCATTTGTAGTGTTCACAGGTTTAAAAGCAATAACTTGACTCCTCCAAACAGGCTTCTTCAGTCAAATAGCGCAATCTTTGTCTTGTTTGAACTTAAAACCTTCCGCAGAAGGTATTTGACCTTTCAAAGCTTGAAGGTGCAGCTTTTAGAGAAGGGGACTCCTTGGTTGGTACTGCCTCAGTCCATGGTGATGTAAAACCGGCTTTGCTTTGGAGAGTGACACTTTTCTGTTTCCAGTCCATGGTAGGCTTGAGGCTTGGTGGTTCCTAAACATACTAACCAATTTATTTTCATCCAAGCGTGACAGTTCACTTTCAGACTTTGAGTAGAAGGTATTTGAAAAGTTGATCTTAGAAGGTGTAATTCTTTTAAATAAATGCTTTAAAAGACTTTCCCAATTTGTGCAAATCTGCTATTCTGTTTTTTTTTACTATTTCAAATTATTCCCCCACCCCCCCTCTCTCTTTTTAAGTTAACTTCCCCATTGTTCTGAGTTTTGGTCTATCCAATAAGTGCTGTCAAATAAATCCTTTTTATGTTTTCAATAAGAAACTACCAGTAGCAGTCAATCATGTTAATTACAAGAAAAATTTGTAGAAACGTTTCGTCTTTCGTCCGAAAGACTTCCTCAGTCTGAGGTGCTGTATTCAGCTCAGTGTTGCCAGGTGAGAAATGTAGGATTATCGTACTAGAGCCCTAAAATTATCGTATTTTGAGGGAAATTATCGTACACCCGTCATAAACAAAATAACAAGTATGCTCTATAGTCACTCTGTTGTTGAATAGCGTCTAACAGGCACTCACAGCTTTGTGGCGTCAGTACTGGTGGGAACCAGAGACAATAATACATATTAATGTCTGGTGGCAACTAATGAGCCCCTCCTCTTGTTTTGTTTCATGGCGGTTAACCACCACCGAGCTGAAGTGTGGACAGGAGATTTAATTTTTATTTATTTTTTTACGAATTCTGTAAAATTAATTTAATAACTCAACTAAATTCTGTCTATTAAGTTTGTATTTTTAAGGAAATAATAACTTGATCTTAAACTTTACTGATTACTAAAAACATCCAATTGTAAATTTAATATCCATTTTATTTATTTCTTTTTGGAAATGCTTTCTTCTTGTTTCATACCCTAGCATTCCATAAAGACATGTTGAACCGTTTCAGGGAAATTGCTGGTGCACATGTCACAAAAAAGTCCTGTTGCATGTTTTCCAATTATTTCAAGAGATTTATTAAATAAAGGTTGAATGAATAAATTAAGGCCCGTGTGTCCTGTTCTAATGTGAGTAAGTTCCTGTTTCTTCCTGCTTTCAATTGTACTGTATATCTTACCTTT
>JBBPBX010075924.1:0-17238 GCA_038048925.1 Garcialebias charrua | reverse complement strand
GGACAAAAACATCATAATTCTCCCAGCAGACAAAGGAAGGTGCACAGTGATTTTGAACCAGAAAGACTATCATGAGAAAGTTATGTCACTCCTTAGTGACTTAACCACTTATGAACCGCTGAAAAGAGATCCAGGAAGTGGTTACAAGAAGAAGTTGATAGATTGCCTGAAAATTTTGAAGCAGGACAAGGCTATTGACAATATTCTGTACCACAGACTGTACCCAGGGGAGGCCACGCCAAGTCTGTATGGTTTACCCAAAATCCACAAACAAGGTGTACCTTTAAGACCAATTGTTAGCATGATTAACTCTGTCACTTACAATGTTTCCAAATATCTGGCATCTGTACTCATCCCTTTAGTTGGCAGCTCAGAACACCACATACAGAACACCATGGACTTTGTGGATAAGGTGAGGGATGTCATCATGGAGACTGATGAAACAATGGTCTCTTTTGATGTTACATCACTCTTTACGTGCATTCCTGTTGATGAAGCAGTAGAGGTGGTCTGTTTAAGGTTAAAATCAGACACCACTCTGAACAGCAGAACCACGCTTTCCACAGAGCAACTGTGTCAACTCTTGAAACTGTGCCTGCAGTCAACCTACTTCACATATGGGGAGCAATATTATAGGCAGAAACATGGATGTGCTATGGGGTCTCCAGTTTCTCCTATTGTTGCCAACCTGTACATGGAGGAGGTAGAAAAGAAAGCCTTGACGTCCTTTACGGGGAGACCACCAAGTCATTGGTTCAGGTATGTTGATGACACCTGGGTTAAAATTAAATCTCAGGAAGTCCAACATTTCACTGATCACATCAACTCTGTGGATAAATATATCAAGTTCACACGAGAAGATGTAAGAAATGGCAGGTTGGCTTTCTTGGACTGTGAGGTCTCAGTTTCTGATAGAGGAAATTTGCAAACTGAGGTGTACCGCAAACCCACCCACACAGACCAGTATTTACAGTTTGACTCCCATCACCCTCTGGAGCACAAGTTAGGAGTCATCAGGACTCTGTACCACAGAGCAGACAGCGTCCCCACTAACGCAGGAGCCAGACAGAAGGAGAAATCACACACAAAACAGGCTCTAGAGAAATGTGGATATCCTAACTGGGCCTTCCTGAAAGCAGAGAAGAAACCCAAACAGGACTCCAGCCAGCCATCAGGTGAAAAGAAGGAACCCAGACCCAGACCAGTGGCCATTCCATATGTTGCAGGGGTTTCAGAGACATTGAGACGTTTATTTTCTAAACACAACGTCCCAGTGGCTTTTAAACCTCAAAATACATTACGGCAAAAACTGGTTCATCCCAAAGATCCAGTCCCCCGGCAAAAACAGAGTAACATTGTGTATGCTGTTCAGTGTCAGGAGGGCTGTGATCAGTCTTATATCGGGGAAACTAAACAGCCACTGGCCAAAAGGATGGCCCAGCACAGAAGATCAACATCATCAGGTCAGGACTCTGCAGTCTACACTCATCTCCAGGCCAGCGGTCACTCTTTCAGGGATGAAGATGTTCACATCCTTGATAGAGAGGAACGATGGTTTGAGAGAGGAGTAAAGGAGGCCATCTTTGTGAAAAGAAACCGCCCATCATTAAACAGGGGTGGAGGCCTCCGAGTTCAACTGTCCCCCTCCTACAATGCTGTGATTGCTGGTATCACTCAGCCCTCTGTGAATAGCAAACAACCATCAGGGTGCTAACGATCCATTGTTAGGCTGATGGTCCTCCTTGATCATGTGAGCAGCTGGTTTCAGGCTGTCATCAGCCAACTGGTTGTGTAACACTGTGAGAGGGTGCTATTTATAAGACTGAGCTGAACCCAGCACCTCAGACTGAGGAAGTCTTTCGGACGAAAGACGAAACGTTTCTACAATTTTTTGCTTTGTTTTTTTTTTTTTTTTTTTTTGAATGTCCAGAGGACCAGACTTAGCTTTTTTAGATTATTTGATGGTGATTTCCATTTTTTTTTAGGCTAAATACAAATAAAAGGTGAACATTAATTTATTTGTATAGTTTATAGTTTTTTTTTAGGCTTTTATATTGTTTATATCGATATCAAATTATATCGTTATCGACCGAAATTAAGAAATATATTGTGATAAAAAATTTGGCCATATCGTCCAGCTCTAACACAAAGTATTTAAAATTTTGTTTTAAAATTGCACCTCTATATTGCACAGTTCACTTAGCTGCAAGAAAAGTCATACTTTAAAGTTCACCTAAATGAACCCATGATTAAATGCTTAACAAGCAACAAAAACTACCTGTTCAGGTTTATTTCTGTCCTAGAATGTGTCAACACATGATTAGATCATGCAAGTCACATGTTGAAGACTGACCGGAACAGGATCATTGAACAAAACTATGAGTTCCTTGTGTTTCGATTTCCTCAGTCCTCATTTAAAACTTATGTAGTGGACATGACAGGGTCCATGATGCGAGATTACACCTTCGTCTTTTTGAACTCTTCAGTGACAACTTTTACTGACCCTTTCAGTAAACAGACATTTAACACAATTTATTCCATTTAGTCTTTTATAGTTTGAATCAAAGAACATAAGATCATTTTGTCCTACTACAAATATAATCAAAGCATTCACCTGTGTTATTCATGAGCAGTGTTGTACTTTACAATATGTTTTATGATCACATATGTTATATGCTGTGTTATTCATGAGCAGTGTTGTACTTTACAATATGTTTTATGATCACATATGTTATATGCTGTGTTATTCATGAGCAGTGTTGAACTTTACAATATGTTTTATGATCACATATGTTATATGCTGTGTTATTATTTAATGTGAAGCATTACTGTGTCACTTCTTCAAATGAAGGTGTCTAGCGGTGTCAGAGTTGAATAATATGTCAAACTGACTTATTCAGTTTTGTTTTAAAATAAGAAACAGCTGAATCTCTAAACGAGCGTCTGTATGTCTTCACTTTCAGACACTTTTCCTAAAACAGTCCTCTTTGTTTTCAAAAACTGATTCCCTGTTACCATGAATTTCTAATCTTTCACTCTGCACTCCCTTCTCCTGATCAGACCAATCAGAAGACTGAATTTTCTGGTCTCAACACTTTAGTAAAAGCGTTTGCTTCCGTGAACGTTTCAGAGTTGAAATGACAGCGAGACCTGACAGCTCTCTGTCTCTATTAGCTGGGTAGGCTGCAGTCATGAGTCAAAGATCAGCTGGGACTTATTGGATGCCTCCATTAAGTTCACAGAGCAAAAGCTCCTTAGTTCTTAATGAACTTTCTTGAGGAACGCTTTATTTTGAAACTAACCAAGGCGTGTCACTGTCTCTGACGGAGAAAGCAGGCATCACGACATATAGAATCCATAAACACGCCGAGGTACAACCGGACTTCACGGGTCCACGACCTGTGAAGCTCAGACTGCTTCTGCAACTCTACCAACCGAGACAAACGTTTAACAGGTACAGGGTTGCTGATGTTTACTGGAATGTGCGATGGAGTCTAGCTGGTTTTCGTATGGAGAAGTGTCAGTTTCTGGTTTAAACTCAAAATAGATAACTTCCTCTTAAACCTCTCCCAATTTCTCCTAATTCCTTCTTTCCCATATCATTTTAAGCTGGTAACTACATTAAGCTTTAGCCTACAGATAAAAAAGTATTATTGTCATCTTTACTGATGTCTGTTTTGTTACAATCAAGTTTGCTGACGTGTTAAATTGCAAGAAATTGAAATCAATCAATCAAGTGTACATTGGTGTTAATTTTAGTTGATTTATTTTAAATAAAAGGTAGTGTCTTTTGGCATACCGACTAAAATCAATGTTTCATTGTCACTTTATGGCTTATTTTTGATTTGATTTGATGTTTATTCATTCATTTTAAAAGAACAATACAAGACAGTTTCATCAGATACAAGAATACAAGTAGGATAAAATGAAGGGAGCAGAAAGAAGATGAAATCTTATTATATCTGCCCCTTATTTCACAGTTTGTTCAACCAATGATAACCTTCAAACTACATCACAAAATGAATAATTCTACTTAATTTTTCTAACTGTAATATACAAACTACATCACAAAATGAATAGTTCTACTTAATTTTACTAACTGTAATACACAAACTACATCACAAAATGAATAATTCTACTTAATTTATCTAACTGTAATACACAAACTACATCACAAAATGAATAATTCTACTTAATTTTTCTAACTGTAATACACAAACTACATCATTCTAACTGTAATACACAAACTACATCAGAAAATGAATAATTCTACTTAATTTTTCTAACTGTAATACACAAACTACATCACAAAATGAATAATTCTATTTAATTTTTCTAACTGTAATACACAAACTACATCACAAAATGAATAATTCTACTTAATTTTTCTAACTGTAATACACAAACTACATCACAAAATGAATAACTCTACTTAATTTTTCTAACTGTAATACACAAACACACTAAGCTACATCATCAGTCAACATAAGTGTAATACACAAACACACTAAGTTACATCATATATAGTTTTTGAGCAAGTCCTTTTTGACCTTTTTCTTAAATGTATACATTGATTTTGCATTTTTAACATCACTCTCCAGAGCATTCCACAATCGAACTCCCTGAATTGAGGTAGACCGTCCCTTTAAGCTGGTTCTGAATTGTGGTTTGATGAATATCTCTGTCCCTTTGAGATTGTAATAACTTTGTCTTTTTATAAAATTTCTTTGGATATTTAAAGGTAATGTGTTATTATGAGCCCTATACATAACTGATAAAATACTATATTCTACCAATTCCTGGAATTTCAATAAATTTAGCTGAAGAAACAAGGTGTTTGATGGGTGACTGAAATGTTTTCTGGTGATTACTCTTACAGCTCTCTTTTGTAAAATAAAAACAGGCTTTGTAATTGTTTTGCACGCTTTTCCCCAAACCTCAATACAATAGATTAAATGTGGAACAATGATTGTGTTATACAACATATACAGAGCTTTATCAATTAAAAAATCCCTGACTTTATACAGTACTGCAATTGATCTAGCTATTTTTGTTTTAATGGAATTTACATGATGTTTCCATGTCAGTTTGTCATCAATGATAACACCCAGAAACTTCACTTCACTCACTTTACAGATCACAACATCTTCAATTTCAAATGGATCGTCAACAATTCTCTTTTTGTTACTGAATATCATGTAATTAGTTTTATCTAAATTCAAAGATAATTTGTTTAATTTAAACCAAGTTTGTATTTTTATAAATTCTGTTTTCATCATATCCAAAATCTGTTTTATGTCTTTACCCGAACAGAAAAATGTGGTATCATCGGCAAAAAGAACACATTTAAGATGGTTATGGTTATGGTTTATTGTCCATCATAAATGATCACAGAAATACTGTATTGGAAAAACCTGAAAAAGAAAATTATCCATGAATTACTATTCACTCTGAATAAGTAAATAATTTAGGTAAAGTGTGTCAGTTTAATACTGACACCCCAAGACCCTTTACACTTACATCCAACAGAATTACTGCAAAGTCATTACTTGGTTAACATGTGTGGTAAGATATTTTGTCACTGTTTGTTTCTGTCCTTGTAGCTCCAGGAAAAGTTTGGTTGGGATGCCTTTAAGAAGGTGTTTGCTGCCTACCACAACATGAGCAACTTTCCCAATGACAACAAAGGAAAGATGAACCTGTACGCTGAGACGTTCTCTCAAACTGTGAACATGGATCTGACCGGATTCTTCAAAACCTGGGGATGGTCCATCGAATCAGCCACTGAGGAGAAACTGTCCAGCCTGCCTCCCTGCTCTGATCATCCCATGGCCCAGTATTCCTAAAACCAGACTGGATGTGTTCCTGAAAAGAAAGTGATCCAGAGTTAGTTAACATTGATCTGGTTTTGTTTTTGTTACTGTGGAAAAAGTACTGGGTGGAATACAGTAATTAGCAGAAGAAATAATCTTATCAAGATATGCCTTTCATTAATACTGACTTTCTTGTAATGTATGAAATTATTAACATATTCACATGTTTCTGAGACATGAAAAAAAGGACAGCTGAGTAAAAATGGTTTCTTTTAACAAACACAAAATGGCCGGAGAAATTAACTTGAGTAAAGAATAATTACTGTGTGAAGTTTTAAAGAAGTTGTTTAGATAACAAAGATGATTTTTGTCACATTTCAGTAATTAAAGTTTCTGAAAGTTGTGATTGTACTAATAGCAACATTTACTGTGACTGCTCGCATCTTTTATGTATGGTGGCTCCATAATGAATACTGGATAATACGAATAACATGTTCATTATTTCTAGTGAAGTCAATTAAATAAAATAACTGTGTGACAAAATTACTTTTCCTTGGTGGATCTCTTTCATGCAGTTACTGGACCTTGTGATTGTTTGTATAGTTAAGCTTTAATTATTTTACCCAAAATCATTTAACTGGATCTTGTAGTGAGAAAACAAATACAGATGTGTTCCATTAGTGCAGAAAATATATCTGCCGTGCCATTTAAAACTAAAATGTAAAATTGTAGATGGCAAATTGAAATGTTGGTATCAGCAGGTGGAGCCAAATTTCTAAACATGATTTGTCACTTTAAAAGGATCCTCTACAATCTGCAGAAATGGACAACAATGTTCCATTTATGATGGGAAAAAAGAATCTACACATTATGATCTTAATATTTATAACAACCAAGACACATTGACATTAAGATTACCTGAGCTTTTTTTTTATTTGGAACCCTCAGTCTCCACTTTTGCTGAAATTGAGCAAGAACAATGGACAGAACAACGCTAAAAATAACTTTAAACAAGAGAACGACATATGGCACATTACATGCTCATTGACAAACAGCATTACTGCAATAATGGCCCAGAGAAGCAAAGATCTGCATAGATTTAATTTTTAACTTCACTTTTTGGTAACAGTTTAGGTGAATCAAAAAGGCGTTCAATTCAAGATCAACTGGACTTTATTTGTAACAGAAGACGTTTCGCTTCTCATCCGAGGAGCTTTATCAATTCAGGTAATTCTGAGTTTAGGTGAATAATGAATATAGTTAAACAAACAAATAATGAAAACAACAATAATAAGCAGACTTCAAAGTAAGTTGTCAAGAATTACAAAAAAACATTTTTTTCATAGCTTTGTGTCTTCTGTGACAGAAAAACTGTTTTTAACCTTTCATTAGATCCTTCTGACCCAAATACACAAAGCAAAAATTAATCAAATACAGAATGCTTATTTATATTAGGAATACATAAAACAGACTAAATTACAAACTAAAAAATAAATAAAGTTGATGTTTTTCTTTAAAACAAATAAAAAATATGTTTCAGTATGCACCATGATTAAGTGAACTGATGAAGGATCTTGTCATTTTATTATTAGCTGTGGTGACACTGATTCTTGCTGGATATGTCTCTGACAACCTGAACGAGCTGTCATGTCACGACAACAAAAAAGACGTTGAGGGACGGAAAATACAGAATGACTGAACTGAACAATGGCACAAAAAGCTCAAGGAAACTGTGCACCTGAAAATCTAGCATAGCCAGCAAAATGCAGAGGGGCTGAAAGTGCTTCTTGAGGTCTTCTATACACACATGATAAAAATATCCATGAACTGAATGGACGCTTTACAGTGAAAGAACAAAAACTGAACTGAGATAAAACCCATGTCTGATATGTCTGAATGAACGATTGAGAGATGTACACACAGTGAGGAGCTGTTCACCATTTGATCACTAAGAGTCCCAGTGAATATTTTTTTTATTATAAAGTGCTTGTAAGAGTAGCACTCTCTGCAGCTCCAAGATGGCCGCCAATCACCCTCAGCTGACGGTCATCCACCTGATGAGCTACAATCCTATTTAAGGCTGCAGTCGAGTACTACTCTTCGCTGGAGCATTGATTCCTGTTTATGGTATTTATGCTTCTAGCCAGTCTTGTGTTTTATGCAAGGATACTCACCTTGTTCTTATGTGCCTACAGTCTGTTTTTGGATCCAGTTCCTCGTGCCGTGCCCTCCAGCCACTTGCCTGCCTTCTCTGCCCTCTGGAGCCGCTGTTGGAAGGATTGGATTTTCATGGAACCCATCTCCATTCATCATCTGTAAGAACAAACAAACATTTGAAGACCAACATTCACAACTGCCCCTGGGCCTACTCCTTCTGACGTTCTGCTTCCTCCTCCAGGGATTCCAGATGAAACACGTTACATTTGAAAACTTAAATCACTGTCCATAATAAACATTGTTCTTTTTGTACTCTCGTGCCTTGTGTTGTTCTGGGTCTCGTTACAAACTGGGTTACCTAGAAATCATTACAGAATGCTCCAGCCAAACAAAACCCAGAACGAGACCACGAGCGAACAAGCTAGTTCCTCTCAATCGGGGCGAATGAATCATTTGGATGAGATGATGAGACAAGTTCTAAGCCAACAGCTCGAAACACAGTCCAATCTACAGGAACTTGGAGGTATGGTTCACGCTATTAATCAGAGACTCGCTCCTTCTCCTCCCACAGCTTCTGCTTCTCCACAAGCTTCAAGATCTAACATCAGCTCTGAAAATGATCCTCTGTTTTCACAACAACTGGTAGTAAAACCGTCTGAACTCTTTTCAGGAGACCCAGCTCAATGTGAGGGCTTTCTCCTTCAGTGCGAACTCGCTTTCAGAGGAGCTCCCCAACTCTACTCGTCGGACATAAAGAAAATCACTTACTTCATGCACCAACTGAAAGGTAACGCCCTCCAATGGGCGACTTCGTTCATTCATCAACACGACTTGGACTTTGTCTCGTTTAGGAGTTTTTTAGAGGAGTTTCGCAGGATTTTCGACAGGCCGCTACAGCAACCCAACGCGGAAAAGAGAATGTTGGGGTTACGTCAGGGCCGGCGTCCTGTCGCTGAACACGCCCTGGAGTTCCGTATCCTGGCAGCGCAAACTGACTGGAACGACAGGGCATTACAAGGTACCTTTTTAAACTCCTTATCCGACTATGTGAAAGACCAGATCTGAGCAAGTGATGAGCCTCCTACTTTTGACGCCTTAATAAATCTAGCTATCTCAATTGACGAACGGCGACGTGAACGGGACTACAACTCCCAGAGGGCCTCTACTTCCGGGTTCTCTACGTCATCAGCAGGGGATTACCATAGCAACAGCAAATTCGAAAGACATAAACCACGAAGTGCTCTGGTGCCATCTTCTGGTTCTCAATCTAACGTACCTGAATTAGAACCCATGCAAATTGGGAGTACCCGTTTAAATCCTGTTGAGAGACAAAGGCGTAGAAACTTGAATCTTTGTATGTATTGTGGTGTAGATGGACATTTTATTGCCACTTGCCCTGTGCATGGAAACGAAGACACCCACCAGTAAAACGGGAGATACTGGTGGGTACTTGTTTACTCCTCTTCATAGGTTTACATTACCCACAGTTATTCAGTACAATCAGAACCGCTTCCCTGTTTCTGCACTCATTGATTCCGGTGCAGAACAAAATCTAATTAGCCAAGATTTGATCAGAGATCTATCTCTTCCTGTCCTTAAAATAGAACCGGTGTCCATTGCTGGGGTTACTGGGGAGACCCTAACACAGATTCGATTTAAGACCACTAACCTACACTTAATCACATCAGGAAATCATCATGAAGAGGTTAGTTTTTTTGTATTTGACTCTCCAAACACGCAATTAATCCTTGGTTTCCCCTGGTTACGGGATCACAATCCCCATTTCAATTGGGAACTCGGTAGGGTTGAGAGATGGAGTGACAGATGTTTAAAACACTGTCTCCGCTCTGGCATCTCCAATCCTTCCATAAGCGCACCAGGTACAGAAGACATAGACCTCTCTAGCATACCTCCTGAATACCATGATCTGGCCCCGGTATTCAGTAAATGTAAAGCTCTTTCTCTTCCTCCTCATCATCCCTATGACTGCCCCATTGACCTCCTCCCGGGAGCTCCTTTGCCAGTTAGCCGTCTCTATAATTTGTCGGGTCCTGAACGTGACTCCATGAGATCCTACATTGAGGAATCCCTCGATTCGGGGATTATCCGTCCTTCTACGTCCCCGTTGGGGGCAGGGTTCTTTTTTGTCACTAAGAAGGACAAGACATTGCGTCCCTGCATCGACTATCGAGGTCTAAACCTGATAACCATTAAAAACAAATATCCACTACCGTTAATCAACTCCGTACAAGAACAATTACAACCCGCTACCATATTCACTAAACTGGATCTTCGTAACGCTTATCACCTGGTTCGGATCAAAGAGGGTGATGAGTGGAAAACAGCCTTCAAAACACCCTTGGGACATTTCGAATAATTAGTTATGCTTTTTGGCCTCACCAATGCTCCCGCAGTCTTCCAGGCACTGATTAACGATGTATTGCGGGATTTTATTGGAGATTTTGTGTTTGTTTATTTGGACGATATCCTCATTTACTCCAGGAACGAGCAAGAACATGTTGCTCAAGTCAAGAGGGTGCTTCAGAGACTTTATGAAAACCAACTCTTTGTTAAAGGTGAGAAATGTGATTTTCACGCCTCCTCTGTCTCATTTTTGGGGTTTATTTTTGGAAAAGGGCACTACAGGACGGACCCTGAAAAGACTAAGGCAGTGGTGGAGTGGCCGGTTCCGGATACCAGGAAACAATTGCAATGGTTCCTAGGATTTGCTAATTTCTACAGGCGCTTCATCAAGGACTACAGCCGCATCGCAGCACCCCTCTCTCAGCTCACCTCCACTAGCAAAGTGTTTCGGTGGACTCCTGAAGCTAACTCTGCTTTTGGTAAACTAAAAGTTCTTCTTTCCTCCACACCCATCCTCTGCCACCCAGAACCGGCTCGTCAGTTCATCCTCGAGGTGGATGCATCCGATAGCGGGGTGGGTGCTGTGTTATCCCAGAGGTCACCCATGGACGACAAGGTACACCCTTGTGCCTTCTACTCTCGTCGACTGTCTCAAGCTGAGAGGAACTACGACGTGGGTAACAGAACTGCTTGCGGTGAAGTTGGCATTAGAGGAGTGGCGTCATTGGCTTGGGGGAATGGAGGTACCCTTTCTCATTTGGACTGACCACAAGAATCTTACGTACCTTCGGACGCAAAACGATTGAACCCCAGACAGGCACGCTGGTCAATTTTCTTCAATCGTTTTAATCATTCTTTGACTTTCAGACCGGGTTCCAAAAACATTAAGCCTGATACTCTGTCACGTCAGTTTTCTCCTTCAGACGCTTCCGAATCCGCTGAAAGCATCATACCCCTGGTCTGCATTGTGGGAACCCTCACCTGGCCCATCGCTAAGGAGGTTCGACAGGCTCACCTGTTGGAACCGGATCTGGGCACTGGTCCTCCTGGGACGCTCTTCATCCCCTCATCCATGAGGTCAAAGGTACTCGAGTAGGTACACACAAATAAGCTTTCATGTCATCCTGGGGTTGCCCGTATGCTCTCTCTAAGAAAGACCCATTTCTGGTGGCCTACGTTGTCACACGATGTCAAAGAGTTTGTTGCAGCCTGTTCCACCTGTGCCAGGAACAAATCCGGGACTCAGTCCCCGGCGGGCCTTCTTCTGCCTCTGCCCACACCCAGCCGTCCTTGGTCGCACATTGCCGTGGATTTTGTCACTGGTCTACCCCCATCCGAAGGTAACACAGCCATTTTTACGGTGATTGACAGGTTTTCCAAAGCTGCCCACTTCATCCCTCTACTGAAGTTGCCTTCCGCCATGGAGACGGCTTGACTGTTGGTACAACACGTTTTCCGTATCCACGGCATCCCTTCCAACGTGGTGTCGGACAGAGGTCCCCAATTCATCTCCCAGGTTTGGCGCTGTTTTTGTTCCTCCTTAGGGGTGTAGTGATACACCTAGCCTCTGATATTTCTGTCTTGACCTTCAAGTACACCTCTCTACACCTCTCTGAATCACTCAGTGTTACACTTGCTTGAACCTCAAGGAGACAGATGGACACTTATATATTTTAACAATTATTATGAATTAATGGACACTAATTAATCAGATTGAACTTTCTCTTTAATGTGTGTTAATTCAGAATTGATCAAACAGTATTTTTGTCATTTCAATGATGATTTTACTAAACTGGTATATTTTAAATATGACAAAGTTAAGAGAACATCTCAGAATGATCATGTTTTGAACTGTCTGCTCTAGGCAGAATAAGTGTCGAAAGTTGAAGGAACAATCCTTCGTATTTGTTTGAACTGTTTTTGTTTCAAAGGAAAAGTGCTAGACATAGCTTGCTTTCGGTCTCCCGTCCTTTCTAAAAACAATGAATCAGTTCTCAAAACAAAGTACGGACTTGTGCACATGCACCTGCATCTTCTCACGTATGTTTTCTATGTTTTGTCTACCCTATCATCTGTCACTCAAACTCACTCATTTGCAAAGTCACACCCTCTCTAGGGGTGCAACAACCAATCAGCAGGAAGTATGGGACTAAGTCACACCCCCTTCTTAAGGGGCACTTCCTGGATTTTGGTTTAGAGTTTTGGAGGAGAACGAACGGTCAACCTGTCTCTCCTCTCTGAAAGCTGGAGACGTCCCGGTCATATGTCAACGACCCACGTCTCAGCGGGGATCATAGTAAAGCCTTACTTTGATCCATTCACTCTCCTTTCTGAAGAATTTGTTTTCTAAAGTTTTATTTTGAAAGTTCAACCAGTGCGATTGGAGTCTGTTCCTGCCGGGAGAAGCGGTTCTTCTCACTCGTCTGAATCAGCTCACACGCGCGGAGGTCATCTGGGCGTGAACTGGACAACACAGTCCGTTAGTGTCCACAAACCTCAACTCTTATCTCCAAGACGTATCGTCAACAGGTAACGAGGCGTTGATTGTGTCCTGAACGTGTGGGAAGCCCAGCTGAGATCCGTATGGGAAAGCTTGCCACCCTGGTTGTTTTCAAAATAATTAACTTCCGTTAACTTAGCTTCCATTCATCTCCTTCCTCCTATTTCTTATTTTTCATAAGTATTTAATCTGTCAAGTTTTGTGCCAACAGTTAAGTTTTAATTGTCTGTTTGTTTTAATTTGAATTCTTGTCAACGTAGTTATTAAATCAGAGCTAATATCGATACAAATGTTTATGTAATTTTTGTGATAGTTTCAATAAAAGGTCTATTCTTTTGGTAGACCAACATAAATTGAAGTCTAAGCGTGAAATTACATTTCTGGCTAATCACCTCGTTAGATTTGTTGATTTAATCTGAAAAAGTTGAGACCCCGTGAATTGGTGTCAAGTTTGTGCAGATTAAACTCTGCTCAGACTGGCGCATCTAAAGATATAGGTAAGTCAGTAAACTGACTAATAACTCCTATATTGTTACAGGGGCATCCACCAGCCTCACCTCGGGCTATCACCCACAATCTAATGGCCAGGCAGAACATTGTAATCAGGAACTCGAGTCCACTCTGAGATGTCTTGTGGAATGTAACTCGTCTGCCTGGAGTCAACATCTGGTTTGGGTGGAGTATGCCCACAACGCCCACAGATCTGCGGCCACTGGTATGTCCCCTTTCGAGGCTTTCCTGGGTTACTTACCTCCTCTCTTCTCCAGCCAGGAGACGGACATCTCGGTGCCTTCTGTGCAGCACCATTTTCGCCGCTGTCGACGCATCTGGCGTCAAGCGAAGGCGGCGCTTCTCCGCACGGCTGACCAGAACAAGAAGTTTGCAGACCGTCATCGTTCTTCGGCACCTTCTTATACGGTGGGTCAAAGGGTTTGGCTTTCCACCAGGAACATCACTGAAGGACACCCCCAGGAAGCTGGCCCCTCGTTTCATCGGGCCATTTCCGGTGGTCAAGATCATCAACCCATCTGCGGTGCGTCTCCGGCTTCCTGACTCCATGAGGGTTCACCCGACGTTCCATGTTTCTCAGCTCAAGCCTGTTTCTGTGAGTCCTCTGTGCCCACCTGCCGACCTGCCTCCTCTGGCTCGTCTCATCGACAACCATCCGGCGTACACTGTGCGCGCCATTCTGGATGTCCGTCGCCAGGGGAGGGGTTTTCAGTACCTGGTGGATTGGGAAGGCTATGGTCCTGAGGAGCGTTCCTGGATTCCACACTCTTTCATCCTGGACCCTAGTTTGATCACCTCGTTTTTCAAGGCTCACCCAGAGGAGCGCTTCCGGTCGCCAGGAGGCGACCCTTGAGGGGGGGGTACTGTAAGAGTAACACTCTCTGCAGCTCCAAGATGGCCGCCAATCACCCTCAGCTGACGGTCATCCACCTGATGAGCTACAATCCTATTTAAGGCTGCAGTCGAGTACTACTCTTTGCTGGAGCATTGATTCCTGTTTATGGTATTTATGCTTCTAGCCAGTCTTGTGTTTTATGCAAGGATACTCACCTTGTTCTTATGTGCCTACAGTCTGTTTTTGGATCCAGTTCCTCGTGCCGTGCCCTCCAGCCACTTGCCTGCCTTCTCTGCCCTCTGGAGCCGCTGTTGGAAGGATTGGATTTTCATGGAACCCATCTCCATTCATCATCTGTAAGAACAAACAAACATTTGAAGACCAACATTCACAACTGCCCCTGGGCCTACTCCTTCTGACGTTCTGCTTCCTCCTCCAGGGATTCCAGATGAACCACGCTGTACATTTGAAAACTTAAATCACTGTCCATAATAAACATTGTTCTTTTTGTACTCTCGTGCCTTGTGTCGTTCTGGGTCTCGTTATACTGGGTTACCTAGAAATCATTACAGTGCTGACCAGGAATCATACTGAAATGAACTTTGAAGCACACAAATTATGAAATATATATATTTTTAAGTTAGCAAAAAAAAAAACAAGTATTACCTGAATAAGGTTTGTAGGCTCAGTCATCGAGGTAGATAATAAAAGAAGGTTAAATCATTTCATCTGGACCAGTTTCTTTAAAAACTGTAAGTTTCTGATCTGAGCATAGAAAAGTTGTGACCTGATTTGAAATATTGGCCCTCATGCACGAAAATGTTCGTATTCTTATCCTAAATTTCTCCTACTTTTGTTCGTACGGAGTGTTCGTACGAACATGCCACGTCAGATCCAACAAAGTCTTCTATCCACAGGAAACGTGTGTATATGAGCTGTGTAAATAATGATGAATCCCACCTGTTCTATTCACCTGCTCGTGCACGCGGGAGGTCATTTACATAATTCCCACCCCTCAAAACACCATATAAGGCCACGTTTCCTGCCTTCTGACAGCAGGAAGTATCCATTCATTCAAACTCAAGAAGTAAAAGGAGGAACTTCACGCGTTCGGAGTTCTGCTCTCAGTGGCGCGGCTACCCCCCCCCCCCGCAAGTGTCGGATGGTCAAATATCTTTAATTTTACTGTGTTACATTATAGTTTCACTTATTCAGAAGAGTGGCACCGCTACCCCCCACCCCCCCGCAAGTGTCGGATGTGGTTTTGAACAGAAGCATTAAAATGTCTCGAAACTACAGTTAACTTCATATTAATATTGTAGTGCATATCTTTTGTCTCCCGTGGGTCGTCCAGTATCAGAAATCAAGAATAAATGGTTTGATCTGAAAATGGCTTCAAACATCGCCGCAGCACAGACAGGAGTGGTCAAGGAATAGTCTGAGATGGATGGTCAATAAATGCCACGCTGCGCAAGATGCGTGCCAACATGTTTTGCAGCACAAAGCCCCGCATCCTTTCTGTGCGATGTTGGAAACAAAAACCCCTGTTCCTGGACTCAGAGTGCACGTGTGTCGCAGAAAGTGGTCCAGACTGGTGGGTCTGCTGGTCTCACTGGTCTAGACGCCTGCCCCCCCCACACCGCGCTTCTCCTCCATAGCAGCTCGGTTCTTCAGTGCGCGCGGCTCACGGCTCCATCGCCTGCACAACGCGGCGCACGGAGCTGAGGGCGAGGTGATGGAGGCGGAGGAGGGGGGAAGAGGAGGTGGGGGTGGCACACACGCGCAGGTTCCACTCGGCTCGGAACAGATCGGTACTTTGGGCACTTCTTTTTTATGTGTGGCTGAGAGGGACGCACGGTGGAGAGCAGCGCGCGCTCAGCCAACACGTCCTGGAGTCAGGCATGAGGACGTGTTGGGTCAGCAGCTTCTCTCATGCGCGCTCCTCCTGGTCATCGCGCAACCACATTCTGCAGGTTATATTTCGAATCAGATATAATAATCTATTGCTCCGATGGTGTTCGCACAGCAGTCCAGCAATAGCATGAAAATCAGTCTTAATTCGTACTTGTTCTGCGGCGGTGTATGGGGATTTTATGTACCTGGGTGTTAATATGAGGAGCGGCTTTGATGACCAAGGGGAGCGCACGACTCACTGAAGCCTGCGCGACACACCAGACAAATTAAACTTAAAATTATAATTCTAGTTCAAACAGAATAACCTATTGTCAAGAATAATTGTGGTGCGTGATTTTTTTAAACTCTAAATATTTTCTAAATAACGAAATATGAAGTTATTCGTGGAGAAATCCGTCTGGATGACAGCAGACTGACGCTCCTAAAATATACGACAGGTCCGGACCACTCGTAAATTTTGTTCGTATCTGAATAAATTCGTAGGATACGAAAACATTGTTGAATGCCACAAATGATCCTAAATCACTCGTACGAACAGTATAAGAACAAATCTGTGCGTACGACCGGTTCGTGCATGAGGGCCATTGTATTTTATGACCTGAATCTGTTTTAATGCGATCCATATGCCAAAAAGCATAGAATGTTATTTTTTTAATGTTCACAAATAAAAAAAATGTTTTAATGTTCACAAATAAAAAAAATGTTAAGACATAAAGATTTTAATTATTTTATTTATTGCATTCTGAATTGTCATTATGTCTTTAAGGAAAGCTTTTTTTCTTAGTGATTGATGCAGAGATGGCCTCCTGAAAGAAACAAGAAGCATCTATAATTTATATGCTCTTAAAGCACAGGAAAACTGGGGAACCTTAGATCTTTCCAGATAAGGAGAACCTTTTAAG
The DNA here is from genome assembly GCA_038048925.1 of Garcialebias charrua. NCBI lineage: Eukaryota > Metazoa > Chordata > Actinopteri > Cyprinodontiformes > Rivulidae > Garcialebias > Garcialebias charrua. The sequence continues at coordinate 243 of JBBPBX010075924.1, read as the reverse complement.
AACGTCCTGCATGAAATTGTTTGAAGTTTTTATGATAATCAATGCAGTATGAAGCTGATTTCTGAGCGTTTTACAGTTTCCTTTTAAAAATGGTGCAAATTCAGCCTTTGGGGGAACATAGCCTATGAGTTTGAAACAGCTGATTTCTCACCAAGTGTTGAATTGTTTTGTTTCATTTGGATGTTAATTTCACGAATTGTAATGAATTTACCTGGACAGTTGCACACTGTCAAAACACAAACC
>JBBPBX010075923.1:0-17238 GCA_038048925.1 Garcialebias charrua | reverse complement strand
CAGTGCAAAGAAAAAACAGTTTCACACGCTCTTAAATTTCATTTCTGGTACTGCAAAATTGGCAATATGGATATCAAGAAAGAACAAAATCAATCAGCAACAAACAGATGATGCTCGTGTTTTATTTGAAAGACTGGTAATTGCTCGAGTCCGTGTGGAATTTGAGTATTTTAAGTTGACAAAAAACATGGATTGTGGTGGACCACTAGGGGGCTCTACTCACACCCAGTGGACCGAAGGCATTACAGGATGTTTTATTGTGAAAGGTCCAGAGGACCGGATGCTGTATTGGATATATAAGGCGGTGTTGGGTGCTTCCCGCCAGTTTAGTAGGAGTTGATTAAAAGTGAAGTTCTGCAGCCTGTCTCCTGTGTCGTCTCTTCACCACCTCCTACACTGGTGACCCTCGTGAACTGAATATGTCGACATCTGACGCTTCAGCCAGCTCTCTACTGCTGTCCACGGCTGTGGAACCTACACAGGCGGCCCCGCTCGCTTTTTCGGTGGCCGTTAAAATCCCGGACTTCTGGCTGCACGCGCCTCAGTCGTGGTTCGCCCACATCGAATCACAGTTTGCTCTTCGCGGGATTTCTGTTGACGACACCAAATACCACCATGTGGTTGCTTCGCTGGATCCGCTGACAACCCAGCGGGTAATGAGCCTGCTACAAAACCCTCCTGCACAAGGAAAGTACGACGCCCTCAAGAAGCTTCTTCTGCGGCGCTACACACTCTCAGAGGCGGAGCGCGCTGAGAAACTATTTTCCTTCTCCGGTTTGGGAGACGGCACAGCTCTCGAGCTCGTGGAGAGCATGTTGTCCTTGCGGGGATCAGACGACTGCGAGTTCCTCTTCCGCCACCTCGTCCTCCGCCAGCTTCCAGCTCCTGTGCGAACCGCCCTGGCCAACTCCCCGTTTCTGCAGGAGAAGGATTACCGCTCGCTGGCCGAAGAAGCCGACCGCATCATTCTAACCGCGAGGACCTTCGCGGTACAGGCGGTGGTCCCTGGATCTCCAGCAGCGCCCGAGTTTCAAGCAACGCACACAGCGCCGGACGAGCCAGCGGTGGTAGCAGGAGTCGCTAGCCGCAGGCGGGCAGGTCCCGCTCTTTGTTTCTACCACGCGCGTTTTGGCGCCAAAGCACGACGGTGCGTCCCGCCGTGCAGCTTCAAGCCGCAGGGAAACGAGACCGCCAGCAGCCGCTAGCAGTCGCGGCCGTTGGCGAGAAGGAAAGGCTGCTTTTCATCGAGGACTCGAGGTCGGGGAGGCGGTTCCTGGTGGACTCGGGGTCGCAGAAGAGCCTCGTCCCCCCGACTGGCTCCGACAGGTTGGCTGAAGGCTGCGGGCCGCAGCTAACCGCGGCGAATGGCTCTCCCGTCAAGACGTTTGGCGAAAGGTTGGTGACTGTGCGTTTCCATGAACGGGACTTCCGGTGGAACTTTGTGGTAGCTGCTAGCTCGGTCCCTATTTTAGGGGCTGATTTTCTTTGTGCTCACGGGCTCCTGGTTGATTTAGCTAACAGACGTTTGATCGACGCTGTGTCTTTTTCGTCACTGCCTTGTGAGACGCGAGGAGCTGGGCCTTTAATGCATGCTAACTTTTTAGCTTCGGGTAATGTGTTTCAGCGTTTATTGTCTGAGTTCCCCTCGCTGACTGTTCCTGATTTTGCAAACACAAACACACAACATGGGGTCGAACATTATATTCCCACAACGGGCCCCCCGGTGTTCGCACGTGCACGCCGCCTCGATGCTACTAAGCTAGCAATCGCACAGGAAGAGTTTGCTAACATGGAGCGTTTAGGCATCGTGCAGCGCTCAAACAGTCCGTGGGCCTCCCCCCTCCACATGGTGCCCAAGGCAGATGGCAAATGGCGTCCATGTGGGGATTTCCGCCGCCTTAATAACATCACAGAGAACGATCGTTATCCCATCCCCCACATCCAGGATTTTTCAGTGCACCTGGCTGGGACCTCCATTTTTTCTAAAGTAGATTTAGTACGGGGGTACCACCAGGTTCCTGTGCATGTGGAGGATGTCCCTAAGACCGCTGTTATCACGCCTTTCGGCCTGTTTGAGTTTTTGCGCATGCCTTTTGGTCTTAAAGGTGCAGCACAAACATTTCAGCGGTTGATGGATTCAGTCCTAAGGGGTCTGTCCTTCGTATTTGTGTACTTGGACGACATCCTGGTGGCTAGCAGCTCGGCTGAGCAGCACTTGTCCCACCTCCGTGAGGTTTTTCAGCGCCTGGCAGCACATGGCCTGATTGTAAACACAGCGAAATGCCAGTTTGGGCTGCCAGTCATTGACTTTTTGGGCCACCGCATTTCCGCAAGTGGCGCCGTCCCGTTACCAAACAAAGTGCAGGCGGTGTCAGATTTCCCACAGCCCCAGTCTGTTAAAGCGCTACAAGAGTTTTTGGGAATGGTTAACTTCTATAACCGTTTCCTCCCCAGGGCAGCACAACTGCTGCGTCCGCTCTATGGAGCGCTGAAAAAGAAAAAGCCCAACGACAGCGTGGACTGGACACCAGAACGCCTACAGGCATTTGGTGATGCTAAAGCTGCACTGGCCACTGCTGCCCTTTTGGCCCATCCATCCCCAGCGGCGCAAATAGCTTTAACAACCGACGCATCTGATGTTGCGGTGGGGGCTGTGTTAGAACAGCAGGTTTCCGGGGTTTGGCAGCCGCTTGCATTTTTCAGCCGTACGCTGCGGGACAATGAGCTGAAATACAGTGTTTTTGACAGAGAGTTGCTGGCGCTTTACCTGGCCACACGCCATTTCAGGTTTTTCCTGGAGGGCCGCCGGTTCACTGCATATGTTGACCACAAACCCTTGGTGTTTGCGATGTCAAAAATTTCTGACCCCTGGTCTGCTCGCCAGCAACGCCACCTCGCAGCGGTGTCTGAATTTACTACAGACATTCAGCATGTGGCTGGAAAATCCAATGTGGTGGCTGACTGTCTCTCCCGGGTGCTGATCGCTCCCGTGTACGTTGGCATCGATTTTTCTGCTATGGCTGCGGACCAACGTAGCGACGCAGAAATACTCGAGCTCCAGTCCGGGCCCACAGGCCTCGAGTTGGAGGAACGGCAGGTGAATGACGGAGGTCCTCTCCTGCTCTGTGATGTTTCTACTGGCAGGCCCCGCCCCCTGGTTCCAGTTTCATGGCGACGCCGCGTTTTTGACTCCTTACATTCCCTTTCTCACCCAGGTGTTAGAGCCTCTGTGAAACTGGTCAGCTCAAAGTTTGTTTGGCCCGGTCTGCGTAAAGCAGTTAAGGAGTGGGCAGCAGCGTGTGTTCCATGCCAGCGTGCTAAGGTTAACAGGCACACCAAAGCACCTTTGGAACCTTTCTCCATCCCAAGTCGGCGGTTTGATCATGTGCACGTAGACCTAGTAGGCCCTCTGCCTCCATCACAGGGTTTTACTCATCTGCTGACTATGATAGACCGGACCACCAGGTGGCCTGAGGTGGTTCCTCTGACGTCCACAACATCTGCAGTGGTGGCCCGGGCATTTTTGTCTACCTGGGTTGCACGTTTCGGCCCCCCTTCAGACAATACATCAGACCGGGGCCCGCAGTTTGTTTCTGAGCTTTGGTCTACCATGGCCAAGGGTCTGGGGACTAACGTTCACAGGACCACCGCTTACAACCCCCAAGCTAATGGTTTGTGTGAACGGTTTCACAGATCATTGAAAGCTGCACTGCGTGCTGCATTGACCGGTGACAACTGGATTGACCGTCTTCCCTGGGTTTTGTTGGGGTTGCGTACCGCAACCAAAGAGGACCTGAGCTCTTCCCCGGCTGAACTGGTTTTCGGTCAGCCTGTGCGCGTCCCCGGTGAGTTTTTACCTGAGGTACCCTCACCACAGTTCGCTCCACCGTTGCTCCATCTTTCACCTCAGGAGGCCCCTTTTCGTGTCCCCGGTCCGGTACACCATTGTTTACCGCAGTCATTTGTCCCTAAGAGTCTGGAGTCCTCTAAATTTGTTTTTGTCAAACACAATGCACACAGGACACCACTACAGCCTTTGTATGATGGACCGTTTCGAGTTCTTCAACCAGGTCCGAAACATTTCATTTTGGATTTAGGGGGTCGTACTGAGACTGTCTGTATTGATAGGCTTAAACCAGCTCATGTTATGTCAGATGATCAGGTTGTTACGGCCCAGGCTCCTCGCAGGGGCAGACCTCCATCCACATTGTTAACGGACTGCGGTCCTTCTTCCGGAGACTCTCAACGTCCATTGGAGCCCGAATCTTCTGCAGACCCTCCTCGTAGCCCTCCGCTTCATCAGACTGGTTCTGCAGGGCCCAGGTTCAGCCGTTCTGGTCGTTTGATCAAACCTAAAATGCGGGACTAGTGATGGACCTTACTGGGTGTTCTGGGGGGGCGTGTGTGGTGGACCACTAGGGGGCTCTACTCACACCCAGTGGACCGAAGGCATTACAGGATGTTTTATTGTGAAAGGTCCAGAGGACCGGATGCTGTATTGGATATATAAGGCGGTGTTGGGTACTTCCCGCCAGTTTAGTAGGAGTTGATTAAAAGTGAAGTTCTGCAGCCTGTCTCCTGTGTCGTCTCTTCACCACCTCCTACAGGATGTCTTTGTTAATAAGTGGGGTATTAACAATGTTTTGTGTTCAGTGGATGACTCATGTTTAGTATTTACTTTTTGATTTTTTAACTTTTACCATGTTTTATTTGTATTGACTGTTGGAGTGTGAAATAAAAGACTTTTAAAACTCAAAAACTCTCTCTCTCTTTCTCTCTCTCTCTCTCTCTCTCTCTCTCTCTCTCTCTTTCTCTCTCTCTCTCTCTCTCTCTCTCTCTCTTCTCTCTCTCTCTCTCTCTCTCTCTCTCTTTCTCTCTCTCTCTCTTTCTCTCTTCTCTCTCTCTCTCTCTCTTCTCTCTCTCTCTCTGTATCTCTCTCACTCATTATTATATTATTAAATTCTAAATAATTAAAGTAACTAAACCCCAAGCAAAGAAATGTATAAATGTAAAGAAAAAAAAAGATTTTGTCTGTCTGCAAATCTATTTTATTGATTTAATCAGTAAGTTCAAGTAACAACCAATACAATGTGCTTGCTTTTGTATAGGACTTGTTGTTTCAGAAAGACAGAAGACTGGACGGCGTGGAGCAGTGCATTTTCACTAGCCTTTTCTAATCACACAAGAGGTAAGTGACTTCTCTGTTGTAGCGTGTTTCTCCCTGTCAGGGACCAGACTTAAATAAGGACAAAGGTGTTAAAAAATCAGGCAAAAATTTCAATTTAATATTTCCCAAAAATAGCTAACAAAGAATCAAATTTTAATTTGGGCCCAAATTAAATTAGGTCAACTGAACTCTAACCAAAATGACCTTCTAACAAAGAACTAGGGGCGGAGTAACCTAAAACTGCCACATGAGGGAGGCACAACATAATAAAGGGGACAGAAAATACAAATTAGCTAAACACAGCTATGAAACAAATAAAGCAAAACTTAACTTAGCACAAACAATAAGTGAGTATTAAACTGACAAAAGTAACTAACTAAAGCCAAATTTAACAAATAAAGTTCCTCTCCCCTTAGTCTTTTAGAAAAGTGGTATGTTCCAGGCTTCCTCCTCCAGCTGATCTGTATTTGCAGCACCTCAAAACAGAAGGACAAGTGTTAGTAAACCATTCAGACAAATATTAACTAAAGTGTGCACCTATCAGAAAATATATGTCTAAATTAAATAGATTAAATAAGTACTAACACGATGTGGTGGTGGTAGAAGCATCCACCACACTCCCGTTCTCTATTGAAAGACCTCTATGCTTCACATATGGATTAAGTTTCAGTGTACAGTACAGTATTTCCTTTTCTAATACTAAAGACAATGTCAATATGGAACAGTACAGTCCTTACCAATCAATGTTTTCTTTTCTTTTCTGTGAATTTAAAGAAGTTTCTCAACGTGTCCATTTTAAAAGTAAAACCACTGTATATGCATATTTGTGGAATTATACAAATAAAATAACTGTGGTTTATAGTTATTATAAAACAAAAGTTTAAAAAGATGCTAAATATTTTTGTGAAAAAATGTATTTGTAACATTGAAATAGTTTGAGTTTAGCCTAATAAAAGTAGTAAAATCATTTGACAAAAACACTCAAGGGCGAGGCAGAGCTCCGCGCTGGACCGCGCGCGGCGCGTGGAGGGTTCACAGCAGAGCACAGTGTGAAGCAGCCTGTGGCTCCAACGTTTTCGCTCCATCGCTTGATGTCATTTGAGCAGAAGCGGGGCGGAGCGTTTAGCTACGGGACAAATTGAGGTCGCTGATTGGTCATTTGCTGACAGCCTACTGATTTGATTGACAGGTCGGGTCTGAGAACAAGTTCATTCATTCCTCCTCATCGGAGGAGGAAGTGAATGGTGACCGCTTCAAGCGATCACTTGACTTTTGGCAAAAAAACAAAAGAAAAGTCCAGATCAGCGATGAAGAAGAGGAATTTAATTCATTTGTGTGTCACACAAAACAGTCCGCCACCAGGGCAGTTTATTGAGAGACACCGCACGCGCGTGAGCGGTCGTAAAATTTGAGCTTGGCGCGTTCGCGCGAGCGTTCAAAGGATTGTGCCGCGGCGCTCGCTCAAGCGTGGCACCGCGTGGCCTCGCGCTCGCGCTAGCGCGGAGCTATGCCTTGCCCTTTAAGGCTGAGTTAAGGCTGAGTTAGACTCGCGCTTTGGTCCGCAGGCTGGAGCGCGCGCGCTGCGCGTGCACTGTGCCGTGCGGCGAAATGCGTTTACAGTGTCGCCTCTGTGTTTATAGTTGTCCCACGGCGGCGCTTGGCAAAGTGCTGTTCTTTTACGGACCAGCAGGAGGCAGTACCCTCTAAAACCTGTGCATATGTTGCAAGAAAGGTGTAGAAGAAGAAATCTACCGTAGAAGAAGAACTGTTTGACGTCACACAACAAAAACAAATAGCTTTCTGCTCGCGTGCTGAACTGTTGTCTTTATTTGCGGTTTTAATGCATGGAGTCAGCGGAGGAGAAAGCGATCACGTGACTTTTGGCGAAAAAACAAAAGAAAAGTCCGACTCCAGATCAGGAATGAAGGAGAATTTAATACATTTTGTGTCACAAAACATTCCTCCATGCGTCGCGACTCCGTCTCCACGACCACAGCGGCGCAAACAGCTGCAGGCTCCGGCGTGAAGAGGGTGAAGGCTGTCGGTGAGGACCTGTCAATCAAATCGTAGCGCCCACCGCGCGCGCGCAGGGCTTGCGGAGTTTCAAAAATTCAGAGGTGCACGGCACGCGCTAATCCCCTGCGCAGGGCCAACGCGCAGGGGCGGGGACTGTGAAATTGCGTCACTTTTGGAGCGCGCACCCTCGCGCGCTGCGCAACGCGTCAAGTATGAATCTAGCTTTAGTGCTTAAAGGCATTATGAATGTCCCAGCCCGGGGTCTTTCTGCATGGAATGTGCATGTTCTCCCTGTGCATGGTGGGTTCTCTCCGGGTTTTCCAGCTTCCTCCCACAGTCCAAAAACATGACTGTCAGGTTAATTGGTCTCTCTGAATTCTCCCTAGGTTTGAGTGTTTGTGTGTGTGTGTGTGTGTGTGTGTGTGTGTGTGTGTGTGTGTGTGTGTGTGTATGGTTGTTTGTCCTGTGTGTCTCTGTGTTGCCCTGCAACAGACTGGAGACCTGTCCAGGGTGATCCCGCCTGTCGTCCTGAACGTTAGCTCGAGATAGGCACCATAAACCCTCCCGACCCCACTAAGGGACAAGGGTATTAGAAAATGGATTGACGGATAACATTATGAATGACTATATTATTATTAGTTTTCCAGGTAAACTTATAATTTGTAGTATGACTTAATTAACATTTTATTGGAAACTTATGATGATGGTCTTGTGTATTTTCCCTTCCAGTGTATGATCACAGAATGGATGATCTGACTGATTTCCTGAGACAAAGGAATATTCCAGAGGAAACTATCGAGACCATGCTGAGAGAGAAGGTACTAGCTGAAAAAAATCAGTATTTCAAAAAATACTGTTTTTTTAAGCATGTGTCTAGCAGTGTTATCTAATTTAATTCAAATAATGTGCATGCAATTCTAGTTCCATTTCTGTACAGTTGTTTAAAATAAATATTTTTATTGTCCTTTTTTAGATTGATACCAACGTCATCCAGCTCATGACAGATGAAGAGTTAAGGAATTACTTGCCATCATATGGAGACCGCATAGCCCTATTAGGATACTGTAAAAGGAAGGAAAATGGCCCCCCAAACAGTCGCAAATCAAAACTGTTTGAGCGCCTGAAATCAAAACTGGGTAAAAGAAGAACTGCTCATGAGGACGGCTGTGGTATGGAAGAAGAAGAGCAATATGAAAGAACTGCAAAGAAGAATGCTCTGAAGTCAAAGAGAAAAATAGAAATAGGCTGGCTGCTTTATGATGAACAACTACAGGCTTTTAAACAAGTAAGAGCAAGAAGAGGTGGTGGAACAAGGAAAGTTGATGTATCAAAGGATGCTAAAAAAAGTGAGATAATCCAGATGGCTGTTGGCCTTTTCTTTCCAAATGGGAGAAATAGAGAAGGGTCCGTAACAGATTTTGAAATGGATCTGAAAGATTATCAGGAAGTGGCAATGATGACAAAATCTCAGTTGGACAAATGTTTCATGTTACAAAACTGAATGTTCTCAGGTTTTACCTGACCACCCGTAAAAAGAAGCCTAACCAGTCAGTCAGTCAAGATGAAGTTTTGTCTTCAACTTTTTTCCTGGATCAAGACAGTTCTCTGAGGGCCAGTTTACACGGCGCGTATTTTGAGTGTAACCGCTACTTTCTCTTTGCGACTTTGCTTATCGCCTACACGACGCTGCTGGCCCCCCTCGATGACACCGATACTTTTCTGATCCTGCTCTCAAGGTGGAAGTTTTTCGCTGACCCCCCGCTGATAATGTAAACATCTCCCGTGGAGCTTTTGTTTGAACACATGCACGCAGCTCGCACGCGCAGACAGTCTGACATTTCACGTGTCACGTTGCAAAATATAACAGTTTAACAATAATAAACAGTATTTATGTTGGCGTGGGAGATGTAAATTTATCTGAACTACAGTATCTATCTGGACTCGTTACATTTTTTAAACAGTGCGTAACGTGCTGTGAAAATGAAGACACCAGGTTTATTTTTTATTTATTTATTTATTCAGCACCACAAAGTTTAAACACAAACACTGAGAATTAAACTGAACACACTATTAAAACACGTGAACCGAACTGTAACTACGTTAATGAACTGGACTCTTGCTGTGTGTTCATCTGGACCCATCAGAACCGCCGAACCATCAGCCTGTCAACGACAGCTTCTCCACCTGGCAGAAATAAATAAATAAATAAATAAATAAAAACTCAGTTGTTGTGTGATCAAAGTAAACACAAGCAAACATTATATTAAGAACGTTGATTTACCTGCTGTAAGTCAGCTGTTTATCACGGAGGAAAGTCCGGTTCTGGTCCACAGTCCACTCAGCGTCTGGTGTGGAGCTTGGTAGATGAAGAGAGTCCCGCTTGGTGTCAAATCTGTTGACTCTTATCCAAATTCCAGCTTTAACTTGTTGTTAACTTGTTGACAACAACTTGTAGTTAGCTGATTTTAGCCAGAGAGGAAAACAGACGAGGCAGCTGCTCTGTTTACCTCAGGCTGCACGCATGCGCAGTAGTGAAGGTTCCAAAAATCACAGCGCCATCTAATGGCCCAGCATGGTAACTACAGTGAAATCATGAGGACGGGGGGTGGAGGGGGAGAGAGTCGTATCCACAGAATTCGACAGTGTCAACGCAAAACTTTTCACCTAATTAAGGCCCTGTACACACGTAGCCGTTTATCTGTAAAACCGAACAGTTTATCGTGCGGTTTAGCCTTTCATCCACACGTGAACGCCGGTTGATGTAACTATAAACGAATAATAACAAAACTCCGGCCAAAGTGAAGATTTGAGAACTCTCCGTTTTCGAGTCTGCTTGTGGACTTTCAGAACGGAGCTTTCTGCTCCAGCTGGACCGGCAAAACTGGTTCTGCCGGTCCAGCTGGAGCGGCACTCACGTCACATAATGCTCTAAAAAAAGCACTAAAAAGTCAACATACCTGCTCTGACATGATTCCTAGTCGACATTTTCCTGCGTTTTATTAATTTTGTACTCCAACACGGTATTTAATAGTAGTTCAACCTCACGGTCTGTCCACACAAACGAAAGAAAATAAATAAATAAATAACAGGAAGTGTGGCTGCATGAGTTGAAGGGTTGTGACAGCACTACACTGCCACCTATGGGTTCAGCATATTCATTACAACTTTACAACGTTCTGTGGTGAAAAAAACGGGACATGTAAACAAACATTTTAAATATTCGAACATGTATGGACAGATATATTTTTTGTGTGCAAATATTCGTTTTTCAAACACCAGGCTACGTGTGTACAGGGCCTAACATACCCAAAACATCCGTTTCCCCCACACAGTGTCCGTGTAAACAGGGCCTGAGTCAGCCCTCCTCTTCATCTGCTGTAAATGTTGCAGCGACCAGCCAATCTACAATATCCACAGTAACTTCTGACTTCCTATTGGTTGGAAACATAACAAACCATGACAATATTAACTTTTCACTTCATTCTGCAGAGCTCAGGGAGGAGGATTTGGATAGCAGTATAGTATTAGCATAGTGTTTCTAGGACCGTTTTCTGACAGTGAGACACAGATTTTGGATGACACTTTGCCACTATCCCCTCAATCCACATCATCTGTCAAGGCAGTGAAGAAGATACTGGTAGTTCACAGAGGTCAGGTACTTCCTGAGCTCATAGCACACTTCTGTGATGATGGACTTCTACATAGACTTCAAAATCCAACTTGTCCTGCCAGATGGAACACCTGAGATGGGTTATGATGACGGAGGAGTCGTTAGAGACTGTCTTTCTGAATTCTGGAAAGAATTCTATGACCAGTGTACTACAGGAAACACTTATAAAGTGCCTTTTCTGAGACATGACTATGGACAGCATCAGTGGGAGAGTGTAGGCTGAATAATTGTCTTTGGATGGACAAGAGAGAAATATCTTCCTATGAAGATTGCACCTGTCATACTAGAGCAAGCAGCTTTAGGACAGGTAAAAAGTGAGGTGGTGGAGAATTTCCTTAAGTGCATGCCTGAATCTGAGTGTTTTGTGTTTCAGTCATCATGGCAGTCAGACTTCAGCAGTGTTGACAAAGAAGAATTGATAGAGATTCTTGATAACTACAGTTGCAGACGAATGCCCACTGCCAGCAATGTAAATGAAATCCTCCAGGAGCTTGCGCACAAAACCACTTGTCCAAGAGTCTGCTTACGTTATTGAACAGTGGGCCAAAACACTCAGTATTACCGGGAACAGCTTCCAGGACCTTTCTTCATTGTATGAAAACTTGCAACCGAATGCAAGAAAAGTATTGATGTCCATTGTCTTTCCTCAGGAAATGAATGTCCATCAGAAGGATATTAAAAAGTACGTTAGCACGTATATCAGGAATGCAGATTTGCAGCATCTGTCCTTGTTTCTAAGGTTCTGCACAGGTTCAGACCTGTTCCTGGATACGAAAATTCTTATCGATTTCACAAAGATTCAAGGGTTTCTCAGAAGACCTGTGGCTCACACATGTAGCTGTGTCCTTGAGCTGTCAATCTACTATGACAGCTATCCAGATTTCAGTGCTGAAATGAACAAAGTTTTGGAGTCTAATGTATGGGTCATGGACATTATTTAAAGTTTTGAAAGTGATGGTGGCGCTACACAGTTTTGGAACTACAAGAGAAAAAAAAGAGATTAAGGTGGCCATTTAAATTAACAAGTCACCTCTCAAGATCTAAGTAGATGTTTTGAGGATTTCCCCCAAAATTTACTTGTCAGAGTTTAACGTTTTACAGATAACATTTTATCTGGGTGTAGCGTCCCGGTTGAAAAGATTGGTCTCTCAAACTGATGGTTCACAATTCCTTTTAATTTACTGCCTTGCATGTGAACACACCGTAAGAGCTACAAAAAATAAAAAATAAAAATAACATCAGTAACTCAAAACAGTATGTTGCCTTTCACCTTACATGTACAATAAAATAAAATAAACCATACCATGTTGCGACCTTTTGTGAATTTTACATAACATAAAACATTAAAACTTGTAACCTTTTGTATTACTAAACATTACTAAATTACTAAATCACATGAACACCTTCTGGTGGGCAAAAACATAACTGTTACAGCATATAACCGTTACTCTTAGTAGCAACGACATGAGCACCATCTAGTGGGCAAAACAACCGTTACCCTTAAGGCCGAGATACACTCGAGCGTCCTTACGGTACGCCTATATGCAGCGTACGTACGCTGTGGCAAAAGCGTAGCCCCGCGTAGCCCCTCAGGGCATGTACGCGCAAAAGTATTTTTTTACTACGCATACGCGATCCGCGTGCGCGATACGCGGTGTCTGACCATAAACTTCCCGGCGCCGGACTGTTTTGTATGTTACACAAATGAAATAAATTCCCCTTCTTTATCGCTGATCGGGCCTTTTCTTTTGTTTTTTTGCCTAAAGTCAAGTAACCGCTTCTTCCTCCGTTCACTCGATGATTGAAATGAATGAATTCAGGTCCTACCTGGGTGCGCGATGTTTTAATATTCCCTGGTGGGCTGTGTGCTGCAGGAAAAGCGCTCCCTGTTATTATTTTTATTTCTGAGAGAACTTTTTATAACATATATAGTAGAAACACCGCATCAGAACACCGCAGAAGTCCAGCGAGCTGCTCATGTTAAAGGTTTCACTTTCAGCTGACTGAGCGCTGTCAATCAATTCAGTAGGCGTGTCAGCAAGTGACCAATCAGCGAGCTCAGTTGAGTCCCTTCCATGTGCTGCTGCTCATATTACAACAAGGAGAACGAGAGTGTTTGAAAGCTGGTAGTTTCTTGAAGTATAGCAGCAAAAACATACGCACAAAATATGCGCGTATACGCGCGTATACGGAGTCTGCTTCAGTGTATCTCGGCCTTTAGTAACAACCAGTAGACAATACTCCGTGAAATATAATTAATTACAGTACATTTATACAACAAAACTCCAACACCAACCTTGTTCCCTCATCAACCAGGTGCTAATCGTTTGCAGCTTAACATAACAACTTATATTTCTTTTAACAGCGGAGCACTCCTCCTCTCTGGACGTTGCGGTTCGCACCTCTTCTGTACAGATTGTGACACCTTGTCATTCTGTGACTTTCAAAATAAAAGCATTAGTTGCATCATTGATGCAACAGAATAGTGAACACTTATTAAACAATGACAAATAAATATTAGGTCATTTACACTGGGTGATGTTCACCTTTCCAAAACTTTCACCAGATGTAATGAAAAAGGGATCAACTGTTTGTGATGGGTAAATGCTGGCTTGTGCAGCACAGTTGTTGGTTTGTTTAAAGGAAGGTTGACAAAACTCAACAATGCTTCTTAGCACTACTCTTTTAAAAATATCAATGATTTGGAATCTAGTGAATTTTGATGCAAAAAAAACAGAGTTAATACTTATTGTTAGGATTAAGAACAAAATGTTTGTACTTAATACAAACATTTTGTATTAAGTATTTGTAAGCCATGGGGTGTTGTCAATTATGAATGACATTTGTACTTTTACGTATTCAAAGTTGAAGTTTTAAGTTATTATTTGAAATTTAATCAGTACAGATTTGACATTGTCCATAGTATAACAAACATAGAAAATAAATATGGCTACTTAACTTCTTCTTTTTTTCTTTTTTTTTTGCTCTTTCCCTGGTCATTTTTTTTGTCAAAAAGGTGCAGCATTTAATGTCAGTTACTTAATTGTTGTTGCCAAAGCAACGTCTTATTGTAAGAAGTAGAGATATTCTACCACACATGCACAAGTTCTGCATTTTCAGATCTGCTAACTTTCAGGGGAGCAGTAAAACAAATTATATCTCCAGAAAGCCATGATGCCAGAAAACAACATGTAGCTGACTTTTGTTCTGCCATAATTAACATATTAATAGCTGCCATAATAAATCATTAGACGTAAAGTGAAAATGACTGTAGGAAATGTGTAGAAGTTCACAGCCAGAACAAACAAAAATAAAATAAAAATGTTTATTGTTCCTATACATTTATTGTATCATTTTATGAGACACAACTGTGTTGACTACTTGTTACATTGCATTCATATACATAATAAAATCGTTTTCTGATTTTTTTTTTCTTTTTTGGATATTAAATTTATTTTGTGGAAGTTTATAAAAAGGGTCTTCTTTTTGGTTTTACTGGGCACAACTTGGTATATTTCTTTATCTTAAGCTTATTAAATGAGTGCACTATACACCAAGGTAAGTTTTTTTTAAGCACTTGTGATTTATTTCTGGGAATTTCAAAATAATGGATTGTTCTTTGTTGTCAGAACACAAAATAAAACATTCTGAATAAAGTGTACAGTCTGTTTATGATTTGCTGTCGCACTGTAAATAGATTGACTGGCAATAATACAGGAAAACAATGATATAAGAGTAATGACAACATTTGTACTCTTATCAAATTAATACTAACTGCAAACAATAGCATATTGTTAGGAAATCTGTCACAAATGGTACTTATCTGTTAGTAATAACATGATTAAAACACTGCTTGTACATTTAACATTCATGTCCTTATATCAACTGTTTCCCTGAACAAGTAAGGCTAAGAAAACAGAGAACCTGCAAATGTTGGCACTAGTTAGTGTTGTTCTGAACAAGAGGCCAGTATGTTGTAATAATAAAAAAAATTAAACACATAGATTGACCTTGACCTCAACATTGAAGGAAACTAAAATGTAGTAGTCTTTTTAGAAACAAATTGTAACTTATTCATACGTTTTAGTTTTACAATCACACAGTGTTTACGCAGGACATATAGACCTAATATCTGACTTGTTAGATGTTTTGTGGACCTGGGTGATTTAGAGAAACTATTCCCCCAGCCCATCACTGATCATTTGATGGAGTGTTACATAAAGATTAGTAATTTCATACACATCATCGGTCATTACCAGTCTGTGCTCAGTCATGAGTTCAGTGCATAAGTGAAATACATCGACATCACAGGGAAAGTCCTTGAAACGACATTCTTCTATACATATTTCCAGCTTTGTTAGATCAGCAGACTGTAAAAAACTTCGAACCCCATACAGGTTGGGAACACCGTGCATTAATGTGGGACGACCATGAGGAGCCCGAGGATTATTTGTAGATCGTATACGATGGTCATTCCATGCATGGACAACTTCATCCAGCTCCAACTGTTTGATTAAAAAACGGGAAAATATAAGAAAATAGTTGTTAGAAAAAAGTCATGCTTTTGTATTATTTGTAACTAATTTCAAAATGGTGTGCTGAAAGCAAGAAGTAAATTTATAGTACCTGTATTGTTTGTAGGAAGAAAAACTGGATCAGTGATTTGTCCAGAAAGCTGCCAACAAAATAGCCATCGGCTTTAAGCTGGTCAAAATGGTCCATCCAAAACTGGGCACATTCACTTCTTAAAGTGCACCACCATCGCTCTATCCTTTGATTTCCTGTACTCGGACCGAGAATAACAGATTCAGAACCATTTTCATCCTCGGTGTTGTGCAGGAATGTTGGAATGCAATGTTGTTGGATGTAACTGGGACCCTGTGTACATAATCTCGTTTTCAACACATGTACCACATGCGGTGCAAATGACAATAAATTCTCTCTGACTCTGACTCTGACTCTGAATCTTTGCATCGCCGCCACATGAGTGTTCTCTGTGCCATGATCCATTCGTATCTTGTGTGGAAATCCATTATACTCAATCACAGCGTCAATGAAATAGCCAGCAATAATGTGAGGGTCACTATTGGTCTTATATGCTTCTAGCCAGATCATTTTCCTCGAAAAGCCATCTATGCATCCATTAATACATATCCCATAAGGCTTTAATTTGTCGTACCCATCTATGTGCCAGACATAGTTTGGTCCCCGACTGACATATAAGCGTCGTCTCAAGCGATTTTGTGCACGCAGGTCAACCCCATTGGGATCCAATAGACGCATCAAAAGACGTACAGGTAGTCCTCGAGTTCCGTCCCTAGGGGGCGCTCGTATGTCAAAAATTCGTAAGTAGGATCACATAGTAAAAAAAAAAAAAAAAAAATTTTTTATTTTTTTTACTTTTTTTTTTATTTTTTTTTTTTTATAAATGAATACATGTACAGTACTGGACAGTCACCAAGCACTTAGCCTATCCTAACACAGTTTTTAAAGATGAAGGAATAAGTTGAATTGTCTCCCTTTCACATAAAGGGAGCAAGCTCCCTATGGAGCCTGCAGGGAGGAGGGAGACAATTCAACTGACTCCTTCATCTTTAAAAACTGTGTTAGGATAGGCTAAGTGCTTGGTGACTGTACAGTACTGTACATTTATCTATTTATTAAAAATATACAGTATATACAGTATTTTTATTTTTTATTGTTTTTTATTTATAAATAGATAAATGTACAGTACTGTACAGTCACCAAGCACTTAGCCTATCCTAACACAGTTTTTAAAGATGAAGGAGTCAGTTGAATTGTCTCCCTCCTCCCTGCAGGCTCCATTCCCATAAAGGGAGCTAGCTCCCTTTATGTGAAAGGGAGACAATTCAACTCACTCCTTCATCTTTAAAAACTGTGTTAGGATAGGCTAAGTGCTTGGTGACTGTACAGTACTGTACATGTATTCATTTATAAAAAAAAAAAAGTAAAAAAAAAAATTATTATAATTTTTTTTAATGAGATGCATGCTCGTAAGTCCGGGACCTCGTAAGTAAGAGTGCTCGTAAGTCAGGGACTACCTGTACATATACATATACATCCCTGCATCCATTTGTGTGTGGTTGTGAGCATGCATAAGTGAATAAGGTTCCTCCAATAGAACATTTAGTAGCGACTGTGAAGCATCAAAGATCCGTCCCCCCAAAGCCCGAGGCAGACGAAGGGGCGATCAAAGCCCAAGACTCCAGGAAGGACCCCGAGCCCAGAGTCCCCAGGGCCACCCGAACAGGACGAGCCACTCGCCCACTCCCCAGATCCGACCAAGGGGAAGAACCGGACGAATCCCACCAGCGACCACACACAATGACCCCCCGGGGTCAAACGCGACAAATTCATAGGCCCC
>JBBPBX010075922.1:0-10467 GCA_038048925.1 Garcialebias charrua | reverse complement strand
TATATATATATAAATTCCTCCACTTGGGGAAGGACCTCCTCCCCGATCCGGAGAGGGCACTCTAACCTTTTCCGGCTCAAGACCATGGCCTCGGATTTAGAGGAGCTGATCCTCATCCCGGCCGCGACACCCTTGGCTGCAAACCGCTCCAGTGAAAGCTGTGATTTGATTTGATGTTTATTCATTCATTTTAAAAGAACAATACAAGACAGTTTCATCAGATACAAGAATACAAGTAGGATAAAATGAAGGGAGCAGAAAGAAGATGAAATCTTATTATATCTGCCCCTTATTTCACAGTTTGTTCAACCAATGATAACCTTCAAACTACATCACAGAATGAATAATTCTACTTAATTTTTCTAACTGTAATACACAAACTACATCACAAAATGAATAATTCTACTTAATTTTCCTAACTGTAATACACAAACTAGATCACAAAATGAATAATTCTACTTAATTTTCTAACTGTAATACACAAACTACATCACAAAATGAATAATTCTACTTAATTTTTCTAACTGTAATACACAAACTACATCACAAAATGAATAACTCTACTTAATTTTTCTAACTGTAATACACAAACGCACTAAGCTACATCATAAGTACAACATAAGTGTAATACACAAACACACTAAGTTACATCATATATAGTTTTTGAGCAAGTCCTTTTTGACCTTTTTCTTAAATGTAGACATTGATTTTGCATTTTTAACATCATTCTCCAGAGCATTCCACAATCGAACTTGTAGCATATATGATGTAAATGCTAAAGATCAGACAAAGTGGTGATCACTCAAAAGTATTAGTAGCAGGCCAGTTATCAGAAGGTTCTAATGATTGCCTCATGAAGGGTCATGGTTGCATTTGTATTTAAGAACACAAGGACAGAAATCAGTGCATAAGGTGCTTTGTATTAAATATGATATTTACAATATGTACAAAAACAAAACAAAAACAACTGTCATCAATGTCATCAATCCATTCATTGTACCAATAAACAAAATATTTCAATAGATGAACAGATCTCCCAAATTATCCAGACTAAATCCAAATGCTTGTATTAATCCCACAGTTCATGAAATACCAAGGCCAGGGCAATAGTCCAGATAAGATTGAGGGGTTTAAATGTAGTCAATGAAGACCAAATAAATGTTCAGGAGCCTTTAACGCTTGTAAAGGTTTTTGGGTGTGTGTGTAGGGAGCAGGCCACAGCATCTCCTACCGCACAAGACAACTCAGGTTCTGGCTCCGGGTTCTTTGGGCCTGAAGCCTAGTGGTAGCTCGCCATCATGGGAAACCTGGCCTCCATCATAGGAAATCTGGCCTCCCTCATAGAAACCTGGCCTGTACAACAGGATCAAGTTAACATCATTTTCTAGTATTAATATCAAAATCACTATCAATACCATACCATAAATAGTTTTACAAATACATAGGATAAATGTATTGATGATCTACATGTACATGATTTACTTTTCTAAATTGTTTATCATAATATAAATACACAAACAATTTCTAAATAGAGTACTCTTCACATTCATAGTCACTGTATGATTAAATGTTAAAGATGGCACAAAAGTACAACATAACCATTTAATCCATTAAATAGCGTTTGACCATTTATATTTAAAGGCCATAAGCCAACAAACAATTGGGATTTGCTTTAGCATGCTAATGCCAGCATTGGCATGCTACAAACAATATAAACACTCACCAGTTTGCTTGTTTCTGGTCTTTTAAGCACAAAACAGCAGTTTCTCACTGCTTAGAGACATCTAAAAGCTGAGAAGCATACCAGTAAGTATATGACAGTCCAAAAATAAATTCATCTAAAATTGTTTAATGCCCACCTGCAGCAGCTCTGAACTTCCTCAGTCACACACACCTGCTTTCCCAAATGATGGGAGGAGCCATGTTTTTCTATGAAACTCAAATCTCACAAAATCTCATGAGATTTCACACTTAGTCCCAAAACAGTGGACAAGGTGAAAGCATAAAATTGAGGAAATACAAGAACCAAAATTGACTGGGTTACACCCTCCCCGCTTTAATTCGTGCACGTCCTCGTTGCAGGAGAATTATTGGACTTTACCAGTTCTGAGCATCTGCTACAGGGACGATGGTTTAAAGCCTGAGTATAGGCTTCAGATAAGCCCTGAAACAAGGTTTGAAAAACAGAAATTAATGGGTTACCCAATACTGAATATTGCAGTCGACTTGGCTGGTGACGCTGCCGGGTAGATTGTCTGAGGGCTATCTCAGCCTCAGCATCATTAGATGCAGTGGCAGAACCATTATATGTCAGATCCAATGATGACTCAGATTGTTCAGGTCCAAGACCTTCACCCTCAGCCTCCACAGATATTGAGGCATCATGTAAGTCTTCAGTCATGTCAGTAAATATGTTTTCTTCCACAGGTAGTTCCACGGATTCAGAAGGGTAAACTGTAGTGTTTTCCTCCATCTTTGGCACTTCTGTTAGTTCCTCTGCCTTATCGACAGACGTGAGCGGCTCTTCATTGGACAGTGGCAAAGACTCCTTAGCTGTAGGTATTACACATGCAGGGGCTGTTACTGAACCTGATAATGAAGGATCAGCTTCAACAGTGTCACTTGGGACTGATGACCTAGTAAATCTCACTGCATCACTGGACTCAACCAAGAGTTCAGGTTGGATGGTTCTTTCAAAGCATTCTGGAACATCTGAATCAGAATCCTCTTCTCCTTCCAGAGCAAAATCAGAGTGATTCTGAGTTTGGCTACGAGTCTTTGGTCTACGGTTAGGAGCAGGTACAGGGAAATCTACTGTACTGGCTGAGAGGAACCCACAGGGCAGCAGTAGGTCTCGATGGAGTGTGCGAGTTGGTCCATCCCTAGTCTCAGGTTTTACAGTATAGACAGGAAGATCACCTGCACGCTTGACAACAACATACACCTCTTGCTCCCACCTATCTGCCAGTTTGTGCTTTCCACGTAATCTAACATTACGAACAAGCACTCTGTCTCCAACCTCCAGAGCACAGGGTGTCACTCGCTTATCAAAGCGGCTTTTATTCTTTTTGGCAGACTTGACAGCACTCTGTGTGGCTAATCTATAGCTTTCCTCAAGCCGAGATCTGAGGTTTTTAACATACTCTGAGTGGGAGGAAGATGGAGGTTCTCTAACTGGTAATCCAAAAGCTAAGTCAATAGGGAGCCGTGGGGATCTACCAAACAGGAGTTCATAGGGTGTAAACCCTGTGACCTCATTTCTTGTACAATTGTAGGCATGTACAAGGGGTTTCACGTACTCTCGCCACATAGACTTTTGCTTGGCTTCCAGTGTTCCCAACATATTTAGCAGGGTTCTGTTAAAGCGCTCGACTGGGTTCCCCCTTGGATGATAGGGGGTAGTTCGAGTCTTCTTAATTCCAACCAGCTCACAGAGTTCTTTGATTAATTTTGATTCAAAGTCTGGCCCTTGGTCAGAATGTAAGCGCTCTGGAATGCCATAATGGACCATAAAGTCATTCCAGAGACACTTGGCAACAGTTTTTGCCTTCTGGTTGGGAGTTGGTATGGCCACAGCAAATTTTGTAAAGTGATCAGTGAGTACAAGAATGTCTTTGGTATTGGCACTATCTGGCTCAATGGATAAAAAGTCCATGCACAGTAGTTCAAGAGGATGACTGGTCTTTATGTTGACCAGTGGGGCTGCTTTTTCAACCAAAGCCTTACGCCTAACACAACGTTCACATGTTTTAATGGTTCGGTCCACATCAGCTGCCATCTTTGGCCAAAAGAACCTTTGGCGTACCAGATCGAGTGTACGTTCTATACCCATATGCCCCATATCTTGATGGAGGGCTTTAAGGACTGTAGAACGTAGGTTTGGAGGAAGAACTAGTTGGAAAATGAATTTGTCATCTTCCTGCCTTCTCCTATATAACACACCGTCCTCCAACACCAGCTTGCTCCATTCTCGCAGCAACAAGGGCAGCTCTGGCAATTCCACTCGAGCTGTGTGGGGAACCTTTTCACCTGTCTCAAGCTGATAAACTACCTCGCGGATAGCAGGATCAGCTTGCTGTTCTGCTTTTAAATCATCATGTGATAGAGATGGAATAACTGGCAAGCCGTACGAGTCTTCCTTGACATAAGTGTCTGGGATGACCTTGATGCTGGCTGATAAGGACTCAACCATGGTGATAGAATATAATGAGTCTGACTGGAGGTGTGTTCTCACTAGACAACTCTGACAAATGGCATCCACAATGTCAGAAGAAATCTCCTTAGCATTGCCAGGTTCACACAATTGCTTTGTGAGTTGGTGAACTAGTTCCCACTCTTTGCATGGAAGATCTTTTTCTGAAGCTTCCCCATGAGAGCGCCTTGACAGGGCATCAGCATCTAAATTTTGTCTTCCAGCACGATACTGCATATTAAATGAGTATGTAGAAAGTGCGGCTAACCATCGGTGACTGGTGGCATCAAGCTTTGCTGATGTCAGAGTCAGAGTCAGAGAGTCTTTATTGTCATTTGCACCGCATGTGGTACATGAGATGAAAACGAGATTATGTACACGAGGTCCCAGTTACATCCAACAACAATGAAAGAGAAAAACAGTAATAACATCTAGAACTAACTAAGAAAAACATCAACTAGTAATACACTAAGCCTAATATAGTGGGAATAAACAGCAGCACGAACATGAGTTTGTATGAGCAGATGGTCACAGATGAATACAGCAACAAGAAAACAGATCAGCATCAGCATGATGTGATATTTTGCAGTGTTTATTTTTTATTTTATTTTTATTTATTCATGAGTCTAACAGCCTCAGGGTAGAAGCTGTTCCTCAGTCTAGTGGTTCTACATTTGATGCTCCTCAACCTCCGTCCTGAGGGGAGTGGGGCAAAGAGTGAGTGTGCTGGGTGAGTGAGGTCTTTCATGATGCAGGTGGCTCTTTTCCTGCATCTGGAGGTGTAAATGTCTGTGATGGTGGGGAGACTGACTCCAACAGACTTCTGTGCAGCCTTCACCACTCTCTGTAGAGCTTTCCTCTCTTCAACTGTGCAGCCTCCATGCCACACGTTGATGCTGGAGCACAGGATGCTCTCCACTGCACACCTGTAGAAGGAGGTGAGGACTGGGCTGCTCAGACCAGCTCGTCTCAGCCGTCTGAGGAAGTAGAGTCTCTGATGACCTTTCTTGATCAGGCTGGTGGTGTTGTTGCTCCAGCTGAGGTTATCATTCATGTGTACACCCAAGTATTTGTAGCTGGAGACCACTTCCACTGCAGACCCACCTATTTTCAGTGGGGCATGGTTGTGTTTGTTCCTTCTGAAGTCCACAATCATCTCTGATGTCAGGACATATGTGAGTGGATTGCTATCTGTAATGACAGTGAAGCTGGCACCATACAGATAATCATGAAACTTCTCTGTCACACTCCATTTCAAGGCCAGAAACTCAAGCTTATGGGCTGGATATCTTGACTCACTCTGAGACAAGCCTCGGCTGGCATAGGCAATTACTCTAAGCGTGCCTTCCTGCTCCTGGTATAACACAGCTCCCAGCCCTATTGTGCTTGCATCTGTGTGGAGAATATAAGGTAACTTAGGGTTGGCAAATCCAAGTATAGGAGCAGAGGTCAACTTCTCAATTATTGTATTAAAAGCAACTTGGCAATCAGTGGTCCACCTTTCACCAAAGGACTGTTTGGGATCAAGTTACTTAAGACCATTAGTCTTGGTGGACTGACGAACTGGTGCATAGCCACGTGTGAGGAGGTTTAGCGGTTTGACAAGGGTGGCATAGTCCTTAATAAACCGCCTATAGTAACCAGCGAATCCCAGAAAAGATCTTAGCTCTTTAAGGTTTCGGGGAACTGGCCAGGATTTTAATGCAGAAATCTTCTCTGGGTCAGTTTCTACCCCCTTTTCAGACACAACATGGCCCAAATACCGCACACTGGTCTGGAAGAACTTACATTTTTCAGGGGACAACTTTAAACCAAACTCTTTTAGTCTGGTTAGTACTTGCATTAACCTTCTCTCATGTTCCTCAAGAGAGTCGGAGAAGACAATAAGGTCGTCAATGAACACAAGTACTTTATTAAGATGCAAGTCTCCCATACACTTCTCCATCAATCTTTGAAAGGTACTCGGGGCATTGGTTACCCCCTGTGGCATCCGATTCCACTCCCAAAAACCAAGAGGTGTGACAAATGCAGTTTTTGGCTTATCGTCTTCGTTCATCTCTATCTGGTAAAAACCAGATTTCAAATCCAACACTGTAAACCATTTGGACCCAGTTAAGGCCGAAAAGGATTCTTCCAAGTTTGGAAGTGCATACGCATCCTTAACTGTTTGTAGGTTTAACTTTCTATAATCAATACACAGCCTTACATCACCATTCGGCTTACGGACAACCACGATTGGAGAAGAGAACGGTGATTCAGACTCTCTTATAACCCCTGATTCAAGCAGGTCCTGCAGGTGTTTACGAACAGCTTCAAGATCTTGGGGATGGATAGGACGTGCTCGATGCTTGAATGGTGTCTCATCGTTGAGCTTAATGTGATGTTTCACTTTATTTGTACAGCCGAAGTCCGTTTCATGATGGGAAAATACTTCAGGCATGTTGTTCAATGTTGTTGTTATGCGCTCCTTCCATTCTGGTGAAATAGGAGAATCACCAAAATTGAACTCCAAACTAGTTTTCTTATGAGGCTTTGCTGTAGAGGCAACCACTTGTTGTGATAAGATGGTAGATATTTCACAAATGTCAGCAATAACAGACAAGGGTAGAATCCAGGTGTCTTGCTCTGATTCATTTTTGATGACTACAGGGACTTTACATGGCATGTGATGTGGAAGGGTGATCAAGCAACGCTGCACACATAGTCCTCCAGGAAGAGCTATAGACGGGTGTTCAATGATGGCCCATCTAACTCTAGACTGGGTGTCAATTTTGGCAGAACCTTCCAGGACCATTGTTTTCCCTGCTGGGATGAGGAATGGAGTTTGGCTCATTAGTCGCACAACCTCTGCACTTCCCATCTGGCTTTTCTTGTGACGCAGTTCCAGAAGTTTCATCACTGCTTTATAGCCATAAGCTTGGGGCTGAAAGGTGGAAAACTCACTGTCAATGTATTGAGCATACAATATCTCCAATGTGTTCATTCCAATAAGCACAGGTGATGTACTCTCTGGACGGACATCTGGAACAACTAAAGCAAGTGTTGAAACCTCAAAATCTGTTCCTAAAAAGTCTTTAGGGAAAGTCAACTGGAGTTCAACATAGCCCAGATAAGGCACAGATTGTCCTGCAGCCCCTTCCACTTCAAGCAGGTTGTTCAATGGCTTCACAGGTTGGTCAGAAAGGTTGTCGTTATAAAAAGAAACAGGAATGGTGGTCACCTGTGAGCCTGTGTCCAGTAGACAGTTACAGTTGGATCCAGAAATGTTCAGGATGGCAGAACATTTTGAGCCAATGAGCCCCTTTGGTATTTGGTCTGGAACTCTCTTTTCTATTAACTGTTCTGCACACCGAGTGACTTTTTTTCTATTCCTGGGACAAATTTGATCCATGGTGCCTGTTTGTCCCTCAAAAGGCACCGGATTTAGTTTAAATTATTTTGACGAAAGGTGGTTTGTTGCTTCTGGGCATGCTTGCTTTTTCTTCTTGGCAACAAGGGTTGGATTGGGTTCGTTCTGGCACTGTGGTCTCATGTGACCATCTTCACCACATCTGAAGCAGTAGCCTGGTTTGGGCTGAGATGTGGTTCTGCGCGATGATGCCAAAAATTTATCAGGTTTTCCAGGGTGCTGCCTGAAAGTCTGAGTCTTGTGATAAGAGGTGTTAGGCTGGTGAGCAGTCAGCAAGGCTAGCTGTTGCTGGACGTCAGCTAGCTGTTGGGCCAGTCTCTCCGTGGTGCTGGTCAGGGCAGCTAAAGTTCCCTTTTCTTCACCATTACTATGGGCAAACTGAGAATGGGTCGTAGCTTTCTGCTTTGTAGACCCCAGGTGCTGTTTCATGCGCAGGGCTTTTGCTGCTTCCTGGTCTTCTTCTGTACGTAAAAGGAGCAACAGTTCAGCAAAGTTAGGTGGCTTTACTTTTTTCTGTTTCAATTGAAGCTCTGCGATTAAGTTGTCGTCCCAGCACCCACGACAGAACTGTTGTAATAATTGACGGTTGACGTCAGCCTCTGCCACACCCCCTCTTTTCATTGCAGAATTCAGTGTAACTTGGAGCCGTTGAAGGTAGGCCGATGGTTTTTCTCCGACATCTTGGAAAGTATCCATAAATTTAGCAAACAGTTCATCACCATCCTGCACTGTTGCATATGCAGAATCAAGTGTCTCCAAGTACACAGTGGGCAGTGTGTCAGGACTTAGGTGCTTGACTATATCACCAGCTGGCGGCAAGAGACTGTCCACTATCCTTCTCGAACGCTGGTAGATCAGACACAGCCGGGTCCTTCAATAACAATTCCACTCCAGACCTCCATGTTTCAAAGTCTGCTTCATGATTTGGTCTGGGTGCACGTCCTGAAAACATTCTGAGCCGTTGATGATGTGTAGAACTGTCTTCATTCTTTACAATGTGCTCCACGACATAGCGCTGGACCTCGGGTGGATGGAGATTTATGCTGGCAGTGGATCGTCTTGGTGTTGGCTGTGAAGTGGAACTAGATTGTTGCCGTGGTTCACTGCCTGAAATTGGGACAGTGGTTGGTGGAACTGACCAACTTGTGACTGATGGTGGGACAGGTGATGGGTTGCTCATTGATGGTACTGGTGGGGACACAACAGCCTCACTATCAGTGGGTTGCTCTTTCACCGGAACAGCAGGTTTGAGTGCAGCAATAGAGAGACCAATCTGAGTCATCATTGCTGTTAGTACTTCACCATAATCCAAACCAGTCAGTTTAGCCAAGTTCTGCAGATCAGATAGACATGATGAGGTTCTGCTTTGCACAACACGTGTAGTGCAGACAGTAGGTAAATCAGAAATACAAAAAGAACCAGTATGATCTTCTAATTCCAAAGTGCATGGCAACTTAGGCTGTAAAATTTCTAAAACAGCACTGGAACAAAATTCGACCACAAGTGACTCATGGAATTCAGAGTCAGGTTCAGAAATTATTTCAAATCTATTAATCTTACCATACTGTTTTAAAAAGTCAAAAACTTCATCCTTACTGTCACTTAATGATATGCCCTCTACCAATACAGCATTTGGGATTTTAATACCACATTTCAAAAACACATCCATCATGCAAGATAACCAAATGAACCAAAAATACAGATTAAACAACCAAATAACCCTCCTGGCTAGCTCGCCATAAAATATTGTAGCATATATGATGTAAATGCTAAAGATCAGACAAAGTGGTGATCACTCAAAAGTATTAGTAGCAGGCCAGTTATCAGAAGGTTCTAATGATCGCCTCATGAAGGGTCATGGTTGCATTTGTATTTAAGAACACAAGGATAGAATATCAATGCATAAGGTGCTTTGTATTAAATATGATATTTACAATATGTACAAAAACAAAACAAAAACAACTGTCATCAATGTCATCAATCCATTCATTGTACCAATAAACAAAATATTTCAATAGATGAACAGATCTCCCAAATTATCCAGACTAAATCCAAATGCTTGTATTAATCCCACAGTTCATGAAATACCAAGGCCAGGGCAATAGTCCAGATAAGATTGAGGGGTTTAAATGTAGTCAATGAAGACCAAATAAATGTTCAGGAGCCTTTAACGCTTGTAAAGGTTTTTGGGTATGTGTGTAGGGAGCAGGCCACAGCATCTCCTACCGCACAAGACAACTCAGGTTCTGGCTCCGGGTTCTTTGGGCCTGAAGCCTAGTGGTAGCTCGCCATCATGGGAAACCTGGCCTCCATCATAGGAAATCTGGCCTCCCTCATAGAAACCTGGCCTGTACAACAGGATCAAGTTAACATCATTTTCTAGTATTAATATCAAAATCACTATCAATACCATACCATAAATAGTTTTACAAATACATAGGATAAATGTATTGATGATCTACATGTACATGATTTACTTTTCTAAATTGTTTATCATAATATAAATACACAAACAATTTCTAAATAGAGTACTCTTCACATTCATAGTCACTGTATGATTAAATGTTAAAGATGGCACAAAAGTACAACATAACCATTTAATCCATTAAATAGCGTTTGACCATTTATATTTAAAGGCCATAAGCCAACAAACAATTGCTTTAGCATGCTAATGCCAGCATTGGCATGCTACAAACAATATAAACACTCACCAGTTTGCTTGTTTCTGGTCTTTTAAGCACAAAACAGCAGTTTCTCACTGCTTAGAGACATCTAAAAGCTGAGAAGCATACCAGTAAGTATATGACAGTCCAAAAATAAATTCATCTAAAATTGTTTAATGCCCACCTGCAGCAGCTCTGAACTT